>CAVNYN010269530.1:0-35188 GCA_963692815.1 Nyctanthes arbor-tristis
TGCCTAACACAAGTCTCTTGCTCTGCCACTACTTAAAGAACAACTCACATTTCAATTGCTCAATAATTTCCCACACATGTATGTCTTGTAGGAGATTATCCCTCAAAAATAATAATGGGAAATCATTATTTTAATGAAATTACTCAAAACCGTCTATAATTGTTGATAACGTCATTGTAATTTTTACTTTCTAGTCAAGAACCCCGCCCTCCCTTCCCTCATTGAAATCTTTCTATAATGATTAATGGACACAACTTAAACAAAATTTGATATATTAGAAAAATAATAACAATTGAATATCAACATTATTCTTTAGTCTTTACCAAGTAAGAGTCATGATGTCCCTTTTGAAAATAAAAACTAGAAGGGGGAAAATGGAGAAATTCTAATCACAATTATTGATGAGGACCATTGCAACTCAATTGTTAGACATATTATTGAGAGTTGTAAGTGAAATTAAAAGTTACCTACCTAAATAACTTTTGTACTGATAAAGTAAAAAGAAGATAAAAGACTCATAAATCAAGCTTGTGCTTTTATAGTTTTTTATACTATTTAGTAGTGATGATGCTACTTGGAAATTCAACTATATTTTACATAGTTCTTCGGACAATAATGAGGTCCAAAAAAATCTAGGGCAAATTGCAACAAAGGTTCCAAACTTTTTCATCAATTTGCACTGGTATCCTTAACATTTAACTTTAGATGACGCCTCGAGCTTTTAGAAAATTAGCATGGTTCATCAAAATGGATTAATTTTGTCATTAAACAACTAGAGTTTGTTTGGAAATCAATTAAATGAGATCCTATTATAAGTGAAATAAAATTTTAGATAAGCGCAATTTGAAATAATGGAAAAAAGTGATACATATATCCGAGAGAGAGAGAGAGAGAGAGAGAGAGATACTTGTGCATAAAAGAAAAAAACTTAAATAATGTTTCACATGGTTTTTATCATTATGCAAACATTATACTGTCTGAATTTAAAATATAATTTCAATTATAATATGATGTAATTTTAATTTGTTGCCAAATAGACTCTATTGGTTTAATGACGTCAATTTTCTAATGGTTGGAGGTTTTCTAGTCCAAATTTAAAAGTTGAGAGCATCTCTAATGCAAACGTATAGTCTTGCGACGATATAAAAGAAAGAGATAGACACATAAAATATACAAATTTCAATATTCTCTTTCTTCTTTATCTTTTTCTTTACCTTTTTCTCTTTATATTTCCCTTTTTTTTCCAAAATATATCTCTCATCCACGTCATACCTGAACTACACATTTCATTGAAGATGCTCTAAAGACGTTAGTATGTAAATAGATGCAAACATTGCGGACTTATGCTCTAACTCACAGACAAATTTACAATTTTTTTTTTCACATGAAATCATAGAATCGACAAAATTCATTGATTGAGAAATTTATTTATTTAAATTGACGTATTCATCAGATTTTAATAGAATCAGAATTCATTATATGAAATTTTAAAATTTGTTAAATTTCAAGGTTACCAAATAAAAAGAAAATTAAATTGTTTTTATTTTATATAAATAATAATGGAGTCCTAGGAAATACGCTGGAGATACATTACGTGCTAAAGATTCTTAACGAATACATGGTAATAACTTGCCCCCATTAGTCATGCATTGGGGGACCACTTCGACCAATTTTCTTTATTTAAAGTTTACTTGCAAAATATATTTATTTGTTTAAACAAGTAGGTCAAGTTGTCGATAACAATTTTTTTTTCTTTAAATAGAGTCAAATAAGACTCTCTAATATTGAGCTAATTACCAATCACAAATAGCCAAGTAAAAAAAATCATGCGATGAGTATTATATAAAAGTATAAGACATGATAAAATATAGAGTCTAAATTTCAAATACACAGAACACTTAAACGTGGTTTAAGTGGTCCTCATAACCTGACGTTTAAGTGGTCCTCATAACCTGGTCTTCACAAAACCTCCTACCCCACCCTCGCGGGGCAAAAAAAACCCAACCCAAACACATCAACCCCCAAAACAAAATAAAGCGACCATTTTGCCCTTGGAGTGGTTGGGAAATTTAAAAATTTTCAAAGGCTCCAGTTGTACAAATAAAAGTTTGCACCCGTGCGTGTTATCCACCCATAGCAAACACGACGGAGGTTCTGAGGTAGGGGCGGCTGACTTGAAAAGGAAATCTATTTCACTCAAAATTTTGTTAGCATTTTGGGAAAAAAAATTCAACTACTCCACTGGTACCCTATATGGCTATATCTCCAGGCTAATGAGAAGCCTGTACACGGGTTTTGATCTATTTTTTACACATATACAAAATATTTGTCAGCTTATTTATATTATAATTTAGATTATAATTTACTATACATTTTTATTTTATTAATTTTACTTTTTTAAAAAGTGAAAAAATAAAAAACAAGTCGTAATTATTTATTTTTTTACAAAAAACGATCAATAAAATAATGTCACATAGTAAATTATAACTAACAAATAATCCAAACTCCAAATAAACACTTTGATAGATTATTAATTGGTTTGAAATACCTTAATAAGTACATATGGAGAACCGAATATTTTCTTAATTTTGAGAGGTGCCATTTGAGCGTTGACAGACCCGTTTATAGGGCCTTATTTAACATTTTTTTTATTGGCACCTCAATCCTAACTTGCGCAGGTTAATCATAGGCCTCTATGTCCCTTGTCCCTAGAACTAGGAGAGGTAAATATTGAGTTATGCCTTAGTTGACTCCGCGGTCCCTTTAGCTGTCTGTACACTTCTGTTTACAATGGCTCTATTTAACATTTGTAACGTTCTAGGTATGTTCTAGGTGTCAGTGAAGCCAATTTTCAATGTTTTTGCTTCTTACGATTAACCAAAACAAAAAAAAAAAAAATGTAATCAAATTTGTAAAACAAATCAATATTGATTTGTGAAGCCTGCAAATGCAAAACTAAGGCAGAGCAAAAAAACACAAGAAGTGGAAAATCCAATCAAATCATTGGAAAGAAGAAAAAGAGTTGGGCACACTACCTCTCATAAGTACACATAGGAATCCCCAAATTGGCAGAAACAAAGAAACTCTGAGCAGCGCTTATCCAATTGCAGAGATCTTCTTGCAGGAAACAAAGAAAGAAGCTGTTAGCCCAGACAAACGAAGCCGTTTTTTTTAACTCTTGAGAGAACGAGGGGAAAAAATCACCTCTATTCGGGACTAGAAAGCAAGAAAGATGAAGGGAAATACTTATAGCTAACAAAAATGATTCCCAAGAAAAGCTGGTAGACAGAGAAATAAGAGTTGCCAAATGTATAATATTGAAGAAGAAAAGGTTGAACAGCTGTCCCAACAGTAAAATAGAAGTTTGCTGCAGGAAGGATTACATTCTCACTCTCCCACTGTACCATCAATCATCTCTAGTTAGATATATGATGAGATTATTTTATTATACACACATAATAAAATATTATTGGGACAAACGCGTGAGCCCATCATGCAGAGAGCCCAGTATATGTAGTTTTTTTTAATAATCTCTCGTTATGTGTGTATAATCTTGATATATATTTAGCGAGAAATTATTTTTATCCACTATACGTCCAATAAGATTATCTCATCAAATCAAATTCATATAAAGTAGAAGATATTTAAACTTACGCGTCAATTGTCTCAAGTAAAACAACTCTACACATAAACTATCTAGCTACCTTTTGTTATTATGTGCGTCTAGTAAAATAATCTTCTTAAACATATAATAACAAGAGATCGTATTTAATGGAAACTACGGCATTTTCAGTTTCGACGGACGCTCAGATAGAAACCAAATCACCTCCAATTTATTTCGATTGGTTTGGGTGTGGTTTCATGCAGCCCTGACCAATTTAATGGTTTCTGGTGGTTTCAAAATTGTCTCAATTTGAAACGAAAATTCCCTTCACTTGAAATCTATTTTGATTGAGTCAAATTAGCCTACTTTTTTTTTTTAAATTCTTTACAGTACTTCCATATCAAATCGATATACTTTAATTTCACAAGAATTAAACAAAAAAAAAAAAAGACCATTATATTGTCTCTACACTATTTAATTACTACACCACAAGTTAAACGTTTAATTTAGATGCTCTTAAATAAAATCATACTTACATAATTTTTTTTTTTTTTTTGATTTCCTTCACCACATTAGAATTTATCTTTTTTTTTATTTTCCTTTCTTGTTTATTTTTCTTTCTTGTTATCTAATCTTTCCAGAAGTCGTTGATTCAATTCACCACGGCAACTCATAAAACTTTTTCCGGCGGTATTCTTTTGATTTTCAATTACTAATATAACACTCATGCGATACACGGGTAAAAAAACTTTTGAAATTTAACTATGTGAAAGTTTTTTAATGAATATACAATAGTTGAATATATTCTAAAAAAGTGTAAAAACACAATGTGTATATGAATAGAGAAAATAACATCAATAGTAGTATTAATATAATATACTTATATTAAAAAGACAATCCATGTTCATTCTACAGTTCACATAATAATCAATATTCAATATCAAATCTTTTTTCTTCTTGTACACATACCTCAGTGGAAGAGGTCTATCTTCAATATTCAATGCATTCATAACCCCAAATTCGGCTCAGAATTTATAAAAGAAATGAGGGATTATGGATAATAAGACATTAAAACGTAGTAATGTAGAAGTAAAATTTGATTTGACAAACAATAAATTCATAATTTTTAATGACGTAATAATCTCATATCAAAACAAAACTTGTTCAAATGACATGTAAAAAATTCACAATATGATATGAATAGCATTATAGCACATAATAGGAGATCATTATTAAATTAAGTTAAATTAAATACTTAAAAAAGTAAGAAAGCTCAAATAATTATTTATAAATTTATTAATGGTCCTTAACATGTACAATTTGGGTGTCATCGGTGATAAAATATTGATGTAATTAATTTTTTATAGGATAATGTGTTCTATTTATAGATGCTGTGAAAATTTATTCAATAAAAAATTGAATGAGGAATTCAATTTTCAACCAAAATTATTGGTAGCTTATCTATATTCGACATAGAGCACATATACAAATGAAATATTTTATAAATGAAAATATTACAACTTTAACATAGGTGAATGGGCCTATGCACTCTACTAACATTAACCACAATGTTACACTTGAAGAGATTCGTCGTCCACAACTCTCAGTACAATATATATATCTCCCAAAATTTAAATGTTGAGCTTCATCAGCCTCCTAATAAATAATTTAAAAGTGAAGTGAAAGCAGACAACACCAATATATGTAGTTTGAAATTATCTGAGCTGTATTTTCTTTTATTAGTGTCATTTACATTCAATTGTTCCATTTCCTAGTTAGGTAGCCAATGATCTAACCTAAAATAGAGAATGGGAAAAAAAAGAATAGAGACAGAAAGAAAGAATAGAAAACATAATTCGATGCTGTAACTTGAATAAATAGTTTATTGACGATTTTTAGTTATTTGGGTTTATGTGAATTTGTACATATTTAGGAGTTTTAGTTCTCTATTTAATCTCTACACGACTGTTTGTGTTTTAACATAATTTGGTTCAATTGCATTATGTCCTTGTAATATACAGTCTGTAAATTTCTATAGAAATATGGAATTCGACATACATATGCCCCAGATAAAAAAAAAACAGATGAAATTTCACCCTTTAATTTAATGCCACATTCATAACTTCTAAATAATTTTCGATTTACCAAACTCAAAAAAAGATTAAAAAAATCAACAGAGGAGATGTAAATCAACGATTTGAATGTGAAAGGGACGGGAAGACCATAATTAACTACTTGACAGTCAAGGAAAATGGAATCTTCTCTCAAATTTGTACTTCGACGGCTTGATTTTGGAGACTAAAGAAAACACCAGTTTGTTAAACTGAGAGAGTTTGATATAAATATAATTTGAATAAACGCCAAGACAGTGATTGGAGATGATTGAGGAACAGAAAGGTAAAAACACATTGACAAGGAAAAAAAAAACAAAAAGAAAAAGAAAAATGACATTAGTAATGACAGCTACAGTTTAGACTGGAAAATAGGGTTAGACTTCTTTTAATTTAGATATATAAATATGATACAAATAACTTCTCCGAGTTGAACTTTTTAACTATGGCATCAATAACCATCTTCTCGGACATGGTAATTATATAATCCGAATTTCACTTCAAATGATACAGATACCTCAATATTGCTTTTTTGGCGGTGGGGTAGGCGATTAATATGGATTAACACTAACACCAAGTTGGCTCCCAATTCAAGCCAATTGAATCCAAAATGTAAAGGATGGGTGGGTTCTAGGGGCGGGGAATCAACACATGTTAACACAAAACCCCTCGGCCGTTAAACCAAGCTTCACCTCTCCGCAGCCCCCCGGCAAGAACTTTATCTGAAAATGGTTATGGTATTTCCGTTGGTGGTGGTGGTGGAAGAAATATCAAGATATGTCTTCGTGCACCACACTCTTTATTTTGTTTGAATTTTTGTCTTTGTTATATTTTATTTTATAATAATGGATAAAATGTAATTTATTGTTGGTGTATATGTCAATTTTCAATTTTATTTGTGGTGGGTGAAAATGTGTTGGGTTAAAAAATTTTTATAGTCCCAATATAATTGTCATTAAGAAATAATCAATTAGTACATAGTATATTGTTAGAAAAGTAAATTTATGAGTATTTTTCTAATATACTCTTTAATTTATTAGTAATTATTTCACTTTAATAATTAACTTTGTTGAAAACAATACACATTAAATTAAATAGAAATACATTAAAAAATTAATATTTTCAACAATTTAAAAGGGAAGTGGCATATTTTTGTGAGCGGATAAAAATACAATGTTAGACTATCTTTATAAACTCTAGTACTTTAGGAGTACAAAACTAATCAATTAAGAATCTATATGTTGATCTCTAATTTGTTGAACCATGCTATATGTACTACTCTCCTTATAATTTTTTTATTGACTTGTATATATGACAGAAATATGTTAATTCTTGCACAAAAAATTTATCCTATTTAGTTGGAGTCCCAAAACCCACCCGTAAATTTTTAATTAGGTAGGAGTACTTTTTTTCAATTTTTTTTTTCAATGAATTTAATGAAAAAGATGTGTACTTTTTGATTATTGTGGCATTGAACAAGCTGTTAGTGAAGACACGCGGGTCACGGGGTGGTACTGAGGAAGAAAAATGGGAGTGCTCAAATAAAAAGTTGGGGGGGACAATTTTTAAGATTGATGCAAAACTCTGTCGTATTATAATTAACAAAAGAAAAGTGGGAATATTAAGGAGTCACGTGAGCACGTGCCGTGGCAGAGTCGGTGCATCGTTTCTCATAAACAAATAGAAGCGCACGAATTGCGGGGTACTGTATCCTTTTCCTTTGACATCCTCCCAATCTCCACTCCCCCAATTTGTCCCTTCTCGACGCGCTCAAGCTGGCGTGGCCCTCACCTCACGAAAATACCTCGACGACTTACGAGCACTTTCCTGTAGAGGCAGATTGAGTTTCAGTATATAGCCCAAAAACTTATAGTAAACACTAAAGTCACAACTTTCGAACTCTATACAGGAGTTCAATCTAGCACCATAGGAATCAACAATTTGCAAGTGTCGGTGTGGAAAAATTTTTAGTGCTCAAGCAATACTTAGTTCGAGTTCTGATCTAGCACCATATAGTATGATATCATATAATGTCATATAATCACTTAATCAAATCTGGCACCATATAATACGTATTACATTCTCTATTGTCAAATCAAAAATGTATATAATTATTCAAGGGTCTATTGGTTTTTTAGCTGGGGTCCTTGAACCCAGACATGTTTTTTTATTGACTAGAAATACTAAGTGTTTAGTATTTTTAAAGTACTAGAAATTTTTCTTTGTCCATGATAGAAAAAATAATATTACGTCATATTATTAGCATATAGCATCATTTAGGTGGCAACAAATCTAATATTGAGTGATATATAAAACTAATCCATGAAGAGATGACCAGTTCGGCTAAGGAAAAAGCTCTGAGTTTAGAGCTCGATCTCCAATCACACGCTGCCACCTCACCTAATATAGGCTAAGTGGCAGCGTGTGATTGGAAATCAGGCTCCGAACTCGGAGCCCGATCTGTTTTTTTAAAAACTTATAAGAAATGACAATTCGTCCCTTTTTTTTTGGAAGTGAAATAGCAATATCATTGCATATCACGTAGAGCCACTGAACTAAGACATATAGACATACAATCAACTCAATAAAAATAAGAAAAATAACTAAGTGCAAAGTGGGCAATAATGTAGGCGACTATATTCCTTTCACGAAGAATATAACCATAAGGACCACAACCACAATCGCCAAGCAAACCACCAATCTTACCAAGCAACGACACATTATGATGGAATTCAAAGTTCGTCAGCTATTTGAGCCTTAATGTTGAGTGAATGTTTTGTGCAATATGGGATGATCTCCTAAATTTATATGTTATCACATTAACTATTTAAGCCTTAAGACCGGAATACGCTAGCATCTCAAAATAATTAGCTCGGGTTTAATTATTTAGTAATTGAGTTAGTGAACTCATACCTTGATTACTTTCAGCAGAAAGTTTACATATAAAGAATCTTTGAATAGGATAAGATTAATATATGTGAAATTATAGATAAAAAAAATGTAGATAAAGTGCTTGCAGATCTAAGAGCAACGATCTCCAATGCATACTTTTTAGATACTCTTTCTCTATGGAAGAAAAACATTAAAAAAAATAAAAGAGCTTGGTGGATATATTTCATATATTTTTTTAATTTCTACTTATTTTAATCACTTTCAACTCATTTATCTTACTTTTTCATTATTTTTGCACCACCTTTTATCATCATTTCTAAAACCCTTTGTACATCCTCATATCCATCTCTCTCTCTCTCTCTCTCAATTCTTTTTTCTTACATTTAATCTTTCAATTCCTTTTCAATTAAAATAAGTGCGAGCGCACATACACACACTCTCTCTCTCTCTCTCTCTCTCTCCACATAGATGCTCTAAGAAATCTGTGCACAAATTAGTAGTCTACCAAGTACCAACAAATAGGTTCATAGTTTGTGTTTGATTTGGTTCGAATAACTTGGGTTTGGTTAGCATCTAATTATAATTGAAATGCACTAAATCATGATAATAATTGTACAACAATGAGCACTGAAGGTCATTACAGTTGACATGCCCCATATTGATATATAATTGATCAACATGAGCCAGTTTTCAACAGTCGAAATACCTACAGCTTTTCCACTTCACATGCTTGCATAAGTTTTATGATCAATTAATATACAACATTGTCATTATAAATGAAAATCAAAATTCCAAAGATGCTTAACCATTGGAAAAAAATATATCATCCACCCCAGGAAAAATTTTTGATACTCCGAGTACTATACTCGAGTCTCATTTGTACCAATCAATGAACTATATGTGAATTCAATGAGCCCCACCGTTTATATTTAAAACGGAGCCCTAGACCTTAAACGTGGGTTGTTAATTTACCAGAAGCACTACTTTAAACGTAAGGTTTCAACATATATTTCGGGAAAGGAATGCAGTTGCTGTTTTTTTTTTTTTTTTGTCTCAGTGGGATATCGGACTCAAGGTAAGGGCGAGGTTCCAGATCCACGCGAATTCGAGATTCTACTAGGTCTGCTTAGACTAGATAGAATGCATATACCTTGTATAAGCTATAGTTAGGATACAGTGTTGATATCTTGATTCTTGCTACGTCATTCATCATCCTTAGTGATATCATAATTCATGCATTGCATTGCATTGCTCTTGCTAAATGTAGTGATTTTGGAGGTAAGGCACATAAATCCCACCGCGCGCTCCCAATTTCTTTGTAGCCATTTTTGAATAATCAATAAACTTGTATCTCGGGCTTAGATTTTCAAGTCTAGATACTTCTCCAAAAAAAAAAAAAATCCTCAAATACCTAATTCTTTTCGGCACTCCACATATAATCACTATTAATTTCTTATATGCAATGCGCTTGGATGCTGAACACGTTAGCTTCTGGCGACGTTAACACCTGTTTGGGACTACTATTAATACTATCATCATCATGATTAGATTAAGTAGCGCGTGGATTGGTAAGAAGTGTGGGTATTATGTTAGAACAATTATGGATAGCTTCTAACAACCAGTGTCAATCTAATCAATCCGTGTTTTACTTCCCCGTATTGACCGCCTCGGGCCTCAGCCCCAGTATCTCACACGGTCCCTCATCCCCCGGCCCCCTCCCCCCCAACCCACAAAACAAAAAAACATGATAAATGTGGTGTAAAATTAACGACCAGCCAAATTCTTTTACCCATTTCCCCGTCACTCTCCCCTTCTCTTTATCTCCTTTCATTTTCCATCCCAATTATCATCATCATCCTCACTCTATATAAAAAATACAGATAAGGGGAAATCTTTTGATTTTGTTATTCACCTTTACATTTTCAAAAAAGCCCAAACTACATTTAGTTTATTTATTATAATCATGATAATAGTAATGATAATTTTTACTCCCTCTGTCCTACAAAGATAAGCAGGTAGTTAATTTCACACGAATTAAGAAATAATTGTTAATATGGTTAGGACAACTAATTTTACATGTATTTTTCATTTATACCCTTCTGTATCATTAATACTACATTCGTCCCACAAAGATAGTCCAATAGGTAATTTTACATAGATTAATAAATAATAGTTAATATAGCTGAAACAATAAAGTTTACTTTAGTTTTTCACATATACCCTTACGTTTCATTAATTATTTAAAAGATTTTCAATATATAAGTGGTTGAATAATAATAATTAATTAATGGTACATATGAAAATGAAACATTAAATGCATATTCAATACGGTAACTAGACTATCTTTTTGATATAGCCGAAAAAGGAATATTAGACTATTTTTGTGAGACGGAGGTAGTATTGATAGTTGGTGTGAATGATTAATTAGGGACAAAACATGAAAACAAAAAATTAAATGCATGCTCCATTTAGTATGTGGTCTATCTTTGTGGATGGACGAAAATAGAATACTAGACTATCTCTGTAAGACAGAGGGAGTACTTAAATACAAAACTCTTAACCTACTATAAACTCTTCATTAAATTACTTATATTAAGTTCATAATAATTTATTAACCATTCATATTTGAAACACAAAGTTAACATATACATGAATGTTTCATTATTTTGCACAACTTTTTAAATATGCCAAATCAAATTAAGAAAAGTTGGACGTAAAGCTCAGGTGGAATTTTATAGATAGTCCATTTTAAATTTTTTTGTCGATATCATTTTTTCAGTTTAATTACTTAAATTAATTACCACATTATTTAGTTGATTGTTGCCGTTATTATATTCTAAATCTTATAAATTATAGATTTCACTTTGGTGTTTTTTCTTTTTTTTAATGATGAGACAATATCTCATTAAGTTCACATTGCAGTAACTAAGATATGAATATAAAGGGATGTTGAAAATAAACTAGAATATTATATTGTTATTGCCTGAAAGTAAATTAGAGATTTATACCATTAAATATTAAGTTGTAAGATATATATGTCAACAAAGTGTATTGATAAGTGTATTTTATATGTAACTTATACCTCTTAACTGATTCAATTTTGTGTGTAATCGAGTAGATTTCTATCTAATTTGTGTGAATATAGTTCATATAGGTGAAAAGCTCAAATTGGGATGATACCAAATGAAAATGATGATTTTTGAACTAAATTAAGGCTTTACATACAAGTGTAACATCAACTTGTTATAGCTCGAGAGTTTCGGCATATGAAAAGATCAATGTTAACAAGTTCGAGGACTAGATTGCACTTTGAGAGAACTTTAAAGAGACCAATTGGGTTGTGTTTGAAGAGTTCGAGATCCATTGTGAAGCATTCAAAAAGTCTTGGACTTGTATAAATGAAGAAAAATGTTGAAAAGAACCATTGCTGAAAGAAAAAGTCAAATCATTGACTGAATCGCACGTACTGAATTAGGCCTCGGGTAGGGTGCGGTTTGCTCACCGCCTTAACCCACGGGAGACAAAATTTTCTACTGGGAGCGGGTAAGGCGCGGCGGAAAGTGTTTTGACGAGTTTCGAGGCCCATTTTTGATACAGTTAAGGGTTTTAACGCGTCTCTAACTATAAATTGACGGGAAATAACACAAGAACCCGGGGGGGCGACCAAGAGAAGGAGAGAGCCTTATAGAGGAGGCCGTGAAAAGCCGAGAGCAACATCCATGGGAAAAAGACAACAGGAAATTTATCGTGGATTCATCTCCTTTGGGTTTTGAATTCCAATCTTTTGTGTTGTTTTCTCTTCCTTAATAGGCAAGGCTAGGTTATTGTGCTAGGATTATGAGGACACCATTGTTGACAAATATTTAGTTTTAAAGAATTACTCATTTTTATTGTTTGCTATTAGGTTAATTGTTTATTATTCACTATACGTCCGTTTTGATGATTAATCACCATTGATTCATGTTTGTGATTTATATTGTTTTCGAGAGATTCAGTGTAAATTAGCACAAGGTAATAAATAACATAGGGTCCTATATTGATCGTCTATGTCAATATGCCTTGTGAAATTGCTACATGATGATATTTGTAATGTATGTTTATGTGTTCGTAATTTAATTAGAGAAAATTAAGTTCACATGTAGGCATAGAATTGATTGACCATCAAGAGAGGCTTTTGATTAATATTAGATCATTGATTTTTAACTTAGGTAATATTCTTGTTATTGTTGATTATTTGTTATTGTTTTCATTGATGTCCTAAAATTTGATCGATTTTAGGATAGTTTACGGATTTATGTCACGACCGAGAGGCGGATGTGGTTCTTGCTCAAATAACAAACAACATTAAGTCCGATAAGAGATAGAGTTATAGTTCTATGCTTGGTGCAATCTTTTGTGATGTTCTAGCTTTGTATTACGTTTTTTTCTTTTGTTCGCATCCATCATAGAGATATAGGTGGATCATATGTAAAAATAGGTTTGATTTGTATTGAGAGAGCAAATTAATGCATAAGGAATATCGATTGTCAACATATGATGAAGATTGATTGAAAACGAGTAATCACTGGTTTGTAGTGGGTTAACAATGATGGATTCCTAATCCTAGAACCTATTTGATGTGATTGCTTCTAATGGCTTTGTTTGGTAACCATTTAAAAGAAGGTAGGAATTTAAATAGATTTAAAAATTTTGTATAGGTGTTGAGATTTGATTGTGTCATGTTGAGGTAATGATTAAAATGGTATAAGAATTCATATCAAATCAAATATGTTGTTAAATGTGGTGTTGCCATGTGTCTAAAAATTAAAATTTAAATTAATTGATAAATTCGACGCTCTTCCGATCTTTTAATTGGTAGCCAAACATTGTGAATATTTGTAAATAGTTTTAATTGTTTATTTCCTTAGATAATTTTCTTTTTCTCAAAAATTATTTCAAAAACCAAATTGTGTGTTTTCTTTAACTAAAACCGATATCAACTAAAGTGAAACTTAGTATATTCAGTCCTCGTGAGTTCGACACTCTAGTTATTACTGTATTACTTATTAATGATCCGTCCACTTGAGAGAAAAAATCGACAACAGGTATTTGAGTTATAGTTATTCAATATTTGAATTAAAAAGTGCACCACATCAATATGAAAACCATGTGTAAAGTGCGTGCGTCATGCTAGTAAGCTTTAAAAGGGCACAATTATTTCCCTTAAAGGAAAAAAAAAAACACAATACAACTGTTGTGTAATTAAAAATTAGCTGTCAATGAGGCCTAACTCATTTAGTCAGAGGGTTAGACTGAGGTACTGAGACTTAGAAGTCTCAGGTTCAACTCCCCTATATGAGGTATTTTCTATATTTTATTGTAATATGTATTCCCACTACATATGAGTTGTCTTGTTAATTTTCTTGGCGATGTGTTTCAGTATGATAAATATCTATGTGTATTTATGCTCTTATGATGCATATTTGTAATTGTACTTTCAGAAAAAAACTAGCTAGTATACACGAAAGAATCGCATTAACTAATTCAACTATAATAAGCACTATTCTATAAGGTTAAAAAAGTGCTTGATCATACGATTTACTCTAATTAATGACACAAATGCTCAAAATTGACATAATTGTAAACTATTATAAATTTTGAAAAAAAAAAAACCAAAAAGAAAAACTCTTTTAAGTATAATATTGGTTGTAGTTTTTGCCGGTTTTCTCTCCTTATCACTACTAATATCTCCAATCTAGATTGGCAGCATGCAGTTATTCACGGCTAATGAATGGATTTTCTAAAAATATTCCTGCACGAAAAAGTGGCCGGTCTTAACTTTTATTGATGGTAACTGCGCACGTCTACTCAAATGAATTTTTCTCCTTTCAAATCTATGAGGCAACCTTGTATCGGAAGCGACCAATGACATCTTTTACCAAAACATAATGACCAAGTCTTGAAATAATGAAATAATGAAATAATGAACCTTGTTCCCAAGGGCGGATCCAGAGTAGAAGCAATGAGGGGGGTGGCCCCCACAGCCAAAAAAAAGTTCATAAAACATAGTATAATGGAACAATGAATTTACATGTACACATTTGTTTTGTTCTAGGTAATAAACTACTTTAAGGTCAAAATTGTAATAGAACACTTTCACTATTGCATCTTTTGCCATTTCAGACGTGTGCTCTTCCGATCTCTACTAGGTACTCCAGGTTTCTATTTTCTTTCGAAATCTCCTACCCCAAATGCATACTGCAAAATCGAGTGTAGTCTTTGGTTGTTATGTGAATTACAAAGCTCCATTTTCTGATATCAATGGTCGAGGAAATATGCTAGTAGAATCCAACGATATAATCATTAGCGACCACTGAGTAATCTCATTTTCTAAATTTTCTTTTCTATTATTAAATTGTTTCTTCTACATTCCTAGGAATGTGTATTTGGATGAATGTTTTTATCAAATGATTAGACAAAGTTTGTTAAAAGGGCAATTCTTGATTTCTTGTTTCCGAAAACACAATGAGTACCAATAAATTTGAAATTTCTCAACAAGATCAAAGTGTTGAACGTGGATTTTCTATTTTCTTGTTTCAAAAAATAATTTTTTTCTCAATTTTAGGTAAATTTTCTTTTCTTCTACTCTTTTTTGACATTTTGGGGCTTGATGATATTCAAAATTTGACCATCTTATTTACTATATGAGAGAACTTTTGATACTGTTGGCAACCAAAAAATTACATATGCAACCGTTTTAAAATATGAACACTAAGCTAGAGTGGCTGTGATATATAACTTGCTTTTGATACTTACTGAGAACCTCTCATGCACTTTTTGTTAAGTTCAAAGCATTATAATAATGTCAGATATAGTATATTTATGGTTATGTAAAATATTATTATTGTCAGTTCTTGATCTACGTTAATAACTTTCATTTTTAACGTCATTCCTCGCCTCCAGTAGTTGAAAAGTCTAGATCCGCCCCTACTTGTTTTCAGTGCTCTTTACACTCAGTGTTCCACTCATTATGTTTTTTCTACATGCGTCATCTTATTAGTCTGACTTAAATCACTCGACACCCCCTAACACTGTTAATATTTATCAACTGCCTTTTCCTTGTTTTTTTTTTGTTATTTTTTTTCAACTGAATTTTTCCATTTCCAGTTTTAATTATATTTTTTCATTTGACCCTTTTTTTTAATTTAACGCGCCTACCATATGCTCTGTATTCCATTTTGACTTCTTTCCTTACATAGTTTTTTCTTCAAAAACTATTTACTATATAACCTTTTTTTTTTTTTTTCATTTAACGTGCCCACCATATGCTCTGTATTCCATTTTTCCATTTTGATGATATTCAAAATTTGACCATCTTATTTACTATATGAGAGAACTTTTGATACTGTTGGCAACCAAAAAATTACATATGCAACCGTTTTAAAATATGAATACTAAGCTAGAGTGGCTGTGATATATAACTTGCTTTTGATACTTACTGAGAACCTCTTATGCACTTTTTGTTAAGTTCAAAGCATTATAATAATGTCGGATATAGTATATTTATGGTTATGTAAAATATTATTATTGTCAGTTCCTGATCTACGTTAATAACTTTCATTTTTAACGTCATTCCTCGCCTCCAGTAGTTGAAAAGTCTAGATCCGCCCATACTTAGATCCGCCCCTACTTGTTTTCA
Source organism: Nyctanthes arbor-tristis (assembly GCA_963692815.1). Taxonomy (NCBI): domain Eukaryota; kingdom Viridiplantae; phylum Streptophyta; class Magnoliopsida; order Lamiales; family Oleaceae; genus Nyctanthes; species Nyctanthes arbor-tristis. The sequence continues at coordinate 16,286 of CAVNYN010269530.1, forward strand.
GTGCTCTTTACACACAGTGTTCCACTCATTATGTTTTTTTTACATGCGTCATCTTATTAGTCTGACTTAAATCACTCGACACCCCCTAACACTGTTAATATTTATCAACTGCCTTTTCCTTGTTTTTTTTTGTTATTTTTTTTCAACTGAATTTTTCCATTTCCAGTTTTAATTATATTTTTTCATTTGACCTTTTTTTTTTTCATTTAACGGGCGCACCATATGCTCTGTATTCTATTTAGACTTCTTTCCTTACATAATTTTTTCTTCAACGTTCGCACCTATGATAGTAGTAAAAATTTTGGTTCTGTTAGAAATTCATGTATTGTTTATTTCAAATTATAAAACTCCCTTTTCTTATTAATTAATTTATATAAAGACAAGAAATTATTGTTACCTTTTGTCCCTATAAGATTATTTTGCTCTCGATGGGTCATTGATTAAATTCATGTAGAAATCCTCAAAAGCATTATTATGTGCGTTAACAATGATTAGAAAAAAGAAATAAGATTACACACGTTGGTGGTGTGAAGTTTATTTAAGTTGGACTAATAACATTACACGTCAAAAGCATAATGGGTGAAACACCGAATGTGGAGTGCTCGTGAAGTACTGAGGTTTTTTTCAAACCTTTGCATCTATTTGCACCTTCCTCCCCTACCTCTGCATTTGTTTAGGCTTCGTCCCCAACTTTAAATTTTGGACCTGCTGCCTTGACCTTATGTTAAGTGTTACCAAATTTGCCAATAAGACTACGCCCATTTAGTTATGTGGCAAGGCTGAGGTATTGGGAGAGGTCCTAGGTTTTATTCCTCTATATGGTGTATTCTTTTCTTACATTTATTTGTAACGCGTGCTTCCCCTATATATATATATATATATCTATCTATGTACATCTATACTGTTAAAACATATATTTGACCATATTTGAAATTGTACTACGCCAAAAAAAAAAAAAAATGGTGTTAGCCAAACTTAACCCAACTCACTGGCTGAGTTTTTACCCAACTCTAAATTTCAGTAAAAGATACACAATTTTGAACGTTACAAGTAAGATCAATGTGACAGATGTCAATGAAAAGTTTAACATCAATAGTTTGTTCTTGGGAGCTTTACATAAATCAATAAATTTATTAAATCAATACCAATCACACATCCTTCACAAAAAATAAAATAAATTCACTCTTCCCAAGAATCTTTCTTTACATTCCTACCAGACATTCTCTTATAAATCCAACTTTAATAAATCTATTTATGCATAAAGCTCTTAAAAACAAGTTTGATTTGCACTACATTCCAATCACTCGAAGGCATAATAGATTTGAAAATACATTAACTACATAAATGCAGTTCAATACGACTCAGTTTCTTGTTTCCTCAATTGCGGAGCATAAAAGAATACATACACCCACTATTCCGATTACACATATTATTACTTGTTCAGTAATTTCATCAAACACATAATGGCTGCGATTAAATAATATGTATATATCATGTCCAGCATGCTTCATTAATCACAACTAAAGCCAACAATTAGAAAAAATCAAAAGCCATCACCAGATAGGCCAGATCAATTTCCGGTTCTATTTTCCTTGTTAGTTTTCCTTATTCACAATCCCCTAAAAGCAAGTTGAAATTTGAATCCAAACCACCTTTGAAATCAACAAGAAATAGGAGAGAATACGTTCAAAATTTTAAACAATATCTGACGTAAGTCGAACACATTAACATCATACGAACATCAAAAGATAGTTTAATCACGGCGTTGGCCACCGGATGAGTTGCACAACAAAAACACAATAACTCTTGTTCAGTGAAACATTGAAAACGAGCTGAAAGTGAAATACAAAGATTGAATATTGATTCAATAATTTCAAAAGTGATTTGAAATGGGATGGAAGGAAGTACCTTAAATTTAGGTTAGGGGCCTTTTTGCAAAAACCTTAAACATTAGAAGCCATTTGTGTAAGCCAAACCTCAATGAAACACAAAAGAACTTCACCATTCATTCATACGATTTTTAATTTGAGCAAAACATACTGAAATCAAACAAATATCAAAGTCAATTTCACAAATGACCAATCGTCCACACAAATATACTTCCATGAATATGAATTTATTGTGTATATATTGCTGATGTGTTTCCTATGATGAATGAATGAGCCACAAGTTACATTTTTCAAGGGATTCTGATTACTTGTCACACACGAGCCGTTGACCAGTAACCATGCGATATCCGTGCCACAATAGATCAAACTGAAATGTTACCTAGGGCGGGGCATATCCACTTTCATACATAAGCATGGAAACTTGGGAAGTATAATTCACAAAAGTGAACTATTGTCAAAAGAGGGTGATTAGGTTTAATCATAGAATGTGAAATTTATGCTAGAAATCAAACTTTACAGGAACAGGTCAGTTGATAGACTTGCGCAACAAGACTGGATATAGCAAGATGGTTCACCTGAGCAGCACTGAGAAGAAGAGTCATCAACCAAAATATGCGTGGTTCTCATTGTTGGAGAATCCTCCTATTTCCCCCTCTTTGAGATTGCTTTGCAGGGGTCAACTTCCTGAATGAGGCATGTAAAATCAAGACTGCAGAAATATCATGATCAGAAGAAATATCAGGTCAGTAAAACTGGAAGTCTATAATAAGAATGCCAAAACAAGGTAAAGAATGTAAGACAACCTGCATAACCAACACCAAAAGCGCATAAAAGGGCCAGTTGGACATTTGAATAGATCAGAATAATTGCTGTTGCTGCAAGAATAAGGGAACTTGATTAGGAATCTATAAATGGCATGTACTACTGCAAGACTGAAGGAACCCAAATTTGCCCACATTGTAGAAAGCTTTTTGAATTGTATTGAAGCCTTGTACCTCCCCACCGTGGGGAAGTTAGCTTCCATTACACTCTGAAGCCGGATGAAAATTCTATGCTATAAAGTTCAGAATTCAGGTCAAATTATTGGTCTTAGCTAAATAAGCACAGGCACTGCATCGGAATTTAGAGATGCATAATAAGACTAGAAATATGTGGCTGCAATGCATCAGGATAATTGCATATAATCCCCGGAATTAGCTAGTTTCCTGTAAAATAAAAACATATTTTTCACTTGACATAAGCCACCAAAATCATTAGTTTTGGGCTTGTATAATTGGCATTAAGTCACTTACCCCTCCATGACAACTGGTTGGAATTTCTCAGTACAATATCTAATTCAAATGAAGAGAGCTTTGATCGAGAGCTCCCAACTAGAAGAGTTGAAGTGAAAAATGCAAGTTACTCATGGCATATCCCGTAACAAACAAAAAATCTGCAAAAGCATTTTGATTAAGCATTCTGCAAATCATTGTTTCAATCAAATAAGGGCAGAGTTGTAATCACACATGCCTTTAAACCTTAAGAGGGAGGTGTCAAAGTCCATGCTGATGCTAGTGGCAGAGCCAGACCTTTGAAGTTGGCAGGCACAGATTAAAAAAGAAAAACATGACATGGCAAACAACCACTGAACAACATACAATTTTGAAATAATTAGTAATCCACACATGTTTAACATCTTAGAAATTCAAGCCCTAATGTAAAAGTTTGGTCGAACAAAATATTCTTTTGAAAATGCTGAGTCTGCATTTTCATGTACCAACTGATGCAATATATACTTAAAAATGTTATAACTTGTTCTCTGAGTATGCGTTGATGCAATGAAGAAGAAACGATCAGCCTTGTATGAGAATGATTTTGGAGAATAAAAATTTCCAAACTTTCATTCTCAACAGAACATGTTTCAAGAAATCATTTCTCACATATCCCCATATTACTTTTTAACCACACATTCTCCTAAGAAAAACACTTTTTAAAAATCAAAACCATACACCATCTATGTCGTTTTACTACAAAAAAAGGTGCCAAATTTCGACTCTCACACTCATATAAATCCAAGCAAGAGAAAAAATTAACAATAGGAAGAAAAAAGGGAGATTGTGTATTCCCTCCCAAAGAAACCCCTGCTGCCTCCGCCATTGACTAAGGTATGTAATCCCATATCTTCATGATGAAAATGTTCAAAAACCTCTCGGAGGTTTTGTAAGAAAACCTCCCAACCTTGTGGCCTGCAACGATGCATGCCACGTGTATCTCAAATCCACGTGGCATGCATCTAACACTACTTCATCTTCATGAACATGGATCAATTTGTCATTTTTTCACTTCTATCATCACATATTTATGCTTGACTTCAGGCACATGGACTTCAGAAGTGAAGACAAACTTCAGCACAGACATGATCCAATCTTTTCAAGAGAAGATAATACATCAAATCATTCTGGATCAATTTGATATATAAATCAAAGAATGCAAATCAGCTGTGAATAGGTTTTGTAATATGGAATTGACCAAAACCACCACTACACCACCCACTTCACCCCAAAAGGGTAAAAGATGAGGAGAGAGGGAACTGAAAGTAGTTCAACATCAGACTGAAGATGTGCAGAACAGTGATCATTTTAGGCAGGTAGAACTCAATAACCCCCCGGACCCTTCCCCCAATCTTTTTCTCTTCTTCCCATTTTCATCTTTGCTGGGTTCGGCCCAGTGGTTGGGGGTGTTAGATTAAAAAAGTGGGACAAGAAAATATGGCTGATACGTACAAGAATGGTCAGTTCTCCATCGGGGATAATTTCAATATGCTTATGTAGTTCTAAAAGGAGCATTGCTGCTCGACTAAAATGAATAATCAAATTAGGAATGGGTACAAAAAGGTTTGTTTACGTGTTCATTATAGTCAGTCCAGTTATCATCATTTCCTAAGAAAGGAACCAAACATTTGGAGCTAAAGATAAAACTTAAGAGTGAGACTCTAAAAAGTTATCGCAGGTACTTATATGATACTTTATAGTTAGAGACATAGCTTTCAGAAACAGTGCTTATGAGTACCTTATAAATTAGCAACTACAAGCTCATAATAACCTTTTCTGCTTGATTGACAAACACAGTAGTTTTATATTTGATGTTAATAAATTCGCAATCTACTAAACATTAGCTCATAGATGGACCTTGGTGGTAAACTTATAATCTGAATAGATTGTTTCATTCACCTATATAGTTCACCAAAATTGGCAACAAAGTAAAATTAACCTCTAATAAAACAATTATCCCAAAGGAAATAATTTGAAGCCCTCACAGCTACTGTCACACAATTAGGTTATATATGAGTTCATTCACCTTCATACAGTAGACCTAAATACTAAATGGCTTCCACAAGCATCTGCGCCACATTGAAGATTTACAAATAACTTAGTTTCCTCCCGGAAAATGTCCCCAAATTCAGCTAATTGTGGCGGAGAACAGATATCAGACACCCTCTTTTTCCATGTTTATATCATACAATGCAGAAATTTAGTGCACTCCTAGCCAAAAAAATGCAGCCAAGGAGAAATAGTGAATTCAAGCGGAATAAATATGAACTGAGCTCACCACGATCTTAACATGAAGCAAGGTCTGTCTGACAAAAGGTCGCCCACTTAGCTTCCATTGATCAACACAAAACTTGAATAAGTCCCAGATTGCCAAACATGATATCAATCCCACGAGAGCCACCGGCAGCTGATACCTATTGTTATAACCAACAAATCTAAACAGTCACTATAACGTGAAAACATCAAAGATTAAGGGGAAGAAAAAAGGGGGGGGGGGGAAGAAACAGCCACAATAACGTAAAAAAAAATGTCAAATTCACTAATGAATTCTTGTGATGTTCCACATAATGTGTAGTCTCTACTTTATGAGAACATTCATATTCTTTATAGAAAACCTTCTATAGCATAAATGAATGTTTCAGCTGAATTAGTTTAGCTCAAATTTCAACGTTATCAAAACCCCAAAAATATTATAATCAATAAAATTCTCTACATAAAAAACCCACACTTAAACACACACGCAGAGGGAGAGAGATGGAGTAAATACAGAGAGCAAGCGAAAAAGACTATGAAAAGGAAGGCGTAATTGCGGGCGTAGCGCTTGACATTCTCGTGGACCCGGAGGCGAGCCTGGGAAGGACAAGAGGGGAAGGAGTAAGAATCAGAGGAGCCAAAGAAAGCGAGAGTCCAAGACGGCGTGTCGCCGGAGAAGTCATCAGCGACAAGCTTCGAGAAGGGGTTGAAAGTGACGAGCGAGAGAAGTGTCCAAATGCGGGAGAACAGTGATATGAAGAAGTCGCTGTAGATAAGGGAAGTGGTGGCGGAGTTGGGGTCGTCGGCAGAATTTCGCGGCTCGGTGGCGGAGGAGATGCGGTGGAGGTCAGAGGTGCGCTGGTCGAGGATTTCGAGGTAGCCGGAGTCTCGGAGCCAGGACTCGAAGGCGGGTTCGGGAACGCTTAGAGCCAACGGGTTCGCCGAAAATACCATTTCTTCCGTGCAAGTGGGTGAAAACGAACATTTAGAATTAAATTAAACTAGAAACATACACCTACGGACATTGCGCTCAAAACTCAATAGCTGGGTCGGTCTGGGTTGGGTTGGGTCGGGTTCCTAGTCGGACCTATATTTTTTTAAGTATAAATCTGGCCCAAGTTTCCTTTGTCTCTTTGGGGTGTACCTGTTCTTTTCATAAAAAAAAGATAGATTTATGCGGATGTGTATTGATTATCATGGATAAATAAGGTTAAAATAAAGAACAAATACCCTCTCTAACATATTGATGATTTATTGCATCAACTTAAAGGGTAAACAATATTTTCTAAAATTGATTTATAATCCGGGTAATATCAATTGAAAATAAAGGAGGAGCATAATCTCAAGTCCGCCTTTAGCACAAGGTATGGACATTTTGAATTTTTGGTCATGCCTTTTAGCTTGAAAAGTGCTCCCACGGCTTTTATAGATTTTATGAATCGGGTATTTAAGGAATATTTAGATAAATTTGTGATCGTGTTTATTGATGATATATTGATCTATTCAAGGTCTCGTGAAGAGCATATCAAGCATTTACATTTGGTTTTTCAAACTTTGAGAGAAAAAAATGTACGCGAAATTCTCAAAATGTGAATTTTGGACTGAGAAAGTGATTTTCCTTGGTCATGTCATGGATCAAAGAGGGATTTCGGTTGACCCAAACAAGGTAGAAACTGTAATAAATTGACCTCAACCTAGGACTCCTACAGAAGTACAGAGTTTCTTAGGGTTGGCTGGCTACTACATGAGATTTGTCAAAGACTTCTTAAAAATTACAGTTCCTCTTACACGTTTAACCAAGAAAAATGTACAGTTCAGGTAGACTGAGGGCTGTAAAAGGATCTTCGAAGAGTTAAAGAAGTGGCTAACCACTGCCCCTGTCTTTACTATTCCTGAGGAAGGTGGTAAGTTTATTATTTATAGTAATGCATCCAAGTACAGACTCGGATGTGTGCTAATGCAAAATGACAAAGTCATAGCCTATGCATCTAGACAATTGAAGCCTTATGAATAGAACTACCCCACTTAGAACTAGCAGCTACAGTATTTGCCTTGAAGATTTGGCGACACTATCTCTATAGAGCAATGTGTGAAATTTATATGGATCATAAAAATTTGAAGTATTTCTTTACCTAAAAAGAGCTGAAGATGCGGCAGCGAAGGTGGGTTGAATTAGTAAAAGACTATGATTGTACAATCAATTACCATCCAGAAAAGGCAAATGTGATAGTCGATGCTTTAAGTCGGAAAGCCATCACGAATGAAAAGAAGCCTAAGGAGTTATGGCGGGAGATTGAAAAATTGGAGTTAGAAATCTTGCCAAATAGGGATGTAAAACTAAGGGCCATAACTGTAAAACCAACACTAATGGAGCAGATTAAAGAAGGGCAAGGGACTCACCAATTTGCCAAAAAGATGAGGGACAACTTGGAGAGTAGCAAAAAATCTCTTTATAATGTGTCAAGGGCTATTGAGATACAAAGGTAGAGTATATGTACCAGAAACGGGAAATATACGAGAAAATGTTCTGAAGGAAGCACACATCACACTATATGCTCCACATCCTAGGTCCACTAAGATGTACTAAGCTATAAAGAAGTTATATTGGTGGCCTGTGCCTTACTTGTCAACAAATAAAAGCAGAACGTCAATAGCCAGCTGGAACATTACAACCATTGGAGATCCCAAATAGAAATGGGAAAAGATAACAATAGATTTTGTTAGTGGATTACCAAGAATCCTTAAAGGATATGATGCTATATGGGTGATTGTAGATCGTCTAACAAAGTCGGCACATTTCATTCTCATTAAGATGACCTTTAGAATGGAGAAACTCGTCGAGTTATATATTTGGGAAATTGTTAGAGTGCACGGTGTTCCAGCCTCTATCACCTCTGACTGGGACACGCAATTCTTGTCACGATTTTCGAAAAAAGTTCACCAAACCTTGAGAACACGATTAAATTTTAGTACTACCTTTCATTCCCAAACTGATGGTCAATCCGAACATACCATCCAAACCCTTGGAGATATACTTCGAGTGTGCGCTTTGTAATTTCCACCAAAATGGGATCATTATTTACCATTTGCGGAGTTTTCATACAACAATAGCTATCATTCCTCAATTCAAATGGTACCATACGAAGCATTATATGGGAGGAAATGCAGATCGCCATTGTATTGGAGTGAAGTAAGAGAAAGGAAAATAATCAATTCAGAGATGATGGAAGAAATTATCAAAGTAGTGGAAAAGATTAGGGAAAAATGGAAAGCTGCGCAAGACCGTCAGAAAAGTTACACTGCTCAAAGACGCGGCCATTAGAATTTGAAATTGGGAATCAAGTATTCGTTAAAACATCTCCAATAAAATGGCTTCTATGCTTTGGGAAACGAGGCAAGCTAGCTCCTCGTTACATTGAGCCGTTTGAAATAACAAAGAATTGGAGAAGTGGCTTATGAATTAAATTTGCCAGAAAGAATGAGTCGGATCCACCCTTTATTTCATATCTCGACACTAAGAAAATATGTACTGGATCTTTCTCTGTACTTCCAGGAATTCCTTCAGATGTACAACCTGATTTAACTTTGGAAGAATGGCTAGTGAAAATCTTAAAGCGAGAAATGAAAAAGTTACGCAACAAAGAAGTACCCCTCATCCGCGTGCTATGGAAAAATGAAATCTTAGAAGAAGAAACATGGGAATGAAAGGATGAAATGAGGAAGCAATATCTTGAGTTATTTACAGGTAATCTTAAATTTCCAGGACGAAATTCTTTTAAGGGGGGTAGATTGTAACACTCTGAGAAAAATTAAAAAATTTCATAGTGTTATTTTCGGGATAATAATTCGCTCACTTCTTGCATATTATTCAGCTAGTAGCAATCGATAAAGAAACCTGGTAATTGAATAATAAGTTATGACATTTTCTAATACTTTGTAAATATGTTTGCCTTGACAAAAAAATGAAAGGATAAATTGAGTTTAATATCGACTATTTTATCGGTTAGTCGGGTGGCCATAGGAATGACAAAGTGTAATCGGGTAACGAGTTTGAGGCTAAATGATGCTTAAACCGAAAATGCGATACTTATATTAGTATAATTGAAATTACAAGGACTTAATCATGGAGTACATTAAGTTGACGGGTTTATTGGGAAATAAGTAGGAAAAATCTAAGGACACTTGGACACATTGGAAATTTCTCACATGAAACAAATTCAAGCATACTTGGCAACCTGATTTGGGGAGATGAATTCTTGTGCTCCCAATTGGATCTATTTTCATTGGTTGCTTATAAATTATCTAGGGACATTTGAAGCTTTTATCATAGGTGGAATCCAAGAATTTTTAGGAAATAATTAAGCAAGTTCATCCATAAATATTACCACTCTTAGAACACCCTCAAAAGAATTTCAAAAGCACTCTCTTGACCTCTCAAACAAAACCTTCTCTCTATACATATAGAACCCTCACTCTAAAACCTACTTTGCTTGAAGATATCAAGGATTTAGAGGCATATCTCTACTCACACATGTACAATAATCTTTAAAGATACAAGAGCAAAGGTGAGTAACTCATTATTTTGGTTTCTTTTGGTATGTATAAGTTTTCAAGTAAATTTCAAACAAAAGCATGCTTTTTTGGATATGGTTGAAATGCTTTTCTTGCATAAGAACTACTAGTGTTCCTCTACCCGTTTTGTATTAGTTTGCTTTGATTTGATCCATGCTATGACCTATCTAGTGACTTCAAGATAGGTACGAGTAGTATGGAAATTACTATGGATTGATGATGCTAATTGCTTGTAATTCCAGTAAAGCCGACCAAAAATTTATTGCGTATCTATTTGTATTGCCATTACCATCTTGGTACTTGAAAGGCAATAAGAGGCGCCACGGGTAGTAGGAATTTCTGGTATTTGGGGCCCTATGATGCATTCAAAAGGTTTGTACATTCTAATTTTCCTAAATTTGTGACATGAAAGAATTTTTACAACCTTGTGGCAAATCAAAATATTGTGTTACTCATGGGGTACTTTGTATTCATTTAGCATCTCTTTACTTTTTGTAGATGATCTAGTGAAAGCTCTATGAGCATCAGATTGAGGAACGGAGGATGTCGCATGATCGAAGCAAGATAATGCATGTAGTGGAAACGGACATTTGGGCATATTATGAAGAAGCTCCATTGTTCCTCATGTACTTAGGGACTACATATGAATTCAACATCACTATGACAAAGTTTGGAAAGACACACCTATGTTCTTGATCTAATCCTAATGTAATATTAGCCTAGTAAGAAGATAAAGATGGTGGAATAACTATATATATATAGCTATGAAAATAAAGTGAAGACATGGCATGTACCGTAATGTTATAAGAAAGACCTTTGCTTAGATTGAGGTTCTCATTTTCCATGTAGAGAGTCTAGAAACTCCCAATCCTTTGTTCGGCTAGTTAATCAATAAAATAGTTTTTATGTAATAGATTGTGTTGCTTGTGTATATTTACTTTGATATTCACTCTTGGCAAGCTTATTTTTGCATACATTTCGATAAGTAAAGCCATTCATGCAATCAAATTAATAAACATGAGAAGCAATTCTTGTGACAGGACTTCAAAATGTTCCTAGGCGTGTAAACAAGTTTTTTTTTGAAATGCAAACGATATTTCATGAATAATATAATCCTAGATAAATTGAAGAAATCTAGTAACGTCACGACTTAGATAACAACTTATGAGACTTATCTGATTGACACGTTACGACTCTCGTTAGTCTTTTGTTCTATTAAGAGACTACAAAAGCTTCCGTCGTTGAATCTAAAGAAAATACTTAATAAAACCCAACATAAAAATGGGGATGTGACATATCGTGTATGCAACTGTGTCGGTCTAGGATGTATCGAGGTCGATTATACACCATTGAAATTCCACTTTGCTGAATTACTACTTTTTTAGCTGCCTGAATAATTATTTATTACTCATCTTTAAGGGAGGTTGGTTTATCCAATACATACAACGCAACTAAACTTATTGTTAATGAACATCTACCACACATTGTCGATTTCCGAAACCAGGTTAGTGGTTTTAGCCTTCATATGATTTTTTAGATTCTATTTAGTTTATGTAGTTTTATAGTTTTTTCATTTTTTTTTTTGGTTTAAATCAAGGCTGTTGTCTAAAAGAGAAGCCTCTTCTCAGAAGATCAGTCACATCTCATCAGTAACTCTTGCTTCTGGAAATGATTAGATCACTCAGACAAGTAAAGCATGAAGATTAGGTTTTCAAATCAATTTCACCGTACATTGAACTTTTCAATTTAAATGAACACCAACTTCCTTTGTATTGATTACTGCTTTCTTTGATATGGTTTTATTTAGTCCGGTGTTTTCTGGGTTTTAGCTAGGATAACTATTGTGCTCTCTAAAAGGGATCGGTGCTATTTTAGTTGTATCGATGATACATGTGCAAAAAAGTTCAGCTCTCAAGAGGATATCTACTATTGTACAAAGTGTAGAGTCACATCTGTTGCTGGGACCTAGAGAAATATGTTTAAGGTTAGGGTTGAGGATGATGATGTGTATGCCACATTAATGCTTTGGGACCGCGAGTGTTGTCAACTATTGGGAAAAACAGTTGATGTGCTTCGTAGTTATGAGACACATATAGGATTGGGATTATTTGACCTTCGTTATTATTCCATACTGTTATTGTTTAACTTTTGTTGGGTTTCTTCTGTTTTAGGATTTCTCACACAGAAGCATGTGCCCAAGAGGTATGAATGTTTTAGTAGATAAAAAGGTTTTATTCAGGGTTCAGGCGAGGAGAAATGATGAGGCTGAGAATGGGCGGGAACTATCTGTTCTGGGTACTAACAATGACGATTCCCAAATAGAGAAGTACGTTGCAAATACAGCGTACATCATGAGATTAACTTGCATTGATATTGATTACTGAATTTGATTACCCTATGTTATTATATAAAATACTGATTATTTCTAACTGCTTCTTAAGATTCTGAATCAGATACAGATTTGGAGTTGCTATTTGAAGGGCCCCCTTGTACTAATTCGAATGTGAGATCATTATTAAATCTGTTTTTTACTTTGCATTTAACACAGTAGTTGTTTGTGATTAGCTTTTGTAATTGTAGGCAGGTTTTGGACCAAACCAACCCACACAACACCACTGCGATCGTTGGCAAATCCAGCCACGGTTACACCCTTGAATAGCCAAGTCCCGGCCGGCGAACCCAGTGCTCGCCGGAACCGCGACTCCCAAAATCTTGAGCCCAAAACTCCCTGGCCAACCACGACCAGTTGCGTCTCTCTCGCTCGCACTAGACCTCGACCGAGCCAGTCCCGGTCACCCTCCCTCACCCTCGCCGGAATCCCTTTCGCCGGCGCAGAGTCCTCCCAAGCAAGCACGCACGCCGCCCTGCCCCAACCTCCGTTCTTGATTTCAAAATTGGGTTCTGCCGATTGGGGTGGGGATTTGGGAATTTTATAAAAATTTATTTAACACCCGGGTCCCCAACGTCTGACTATGTTTAAACCAGTCTCCGGAGTTCTGGATTTATATATTTCGGTTCCATGATTTTCAATTTAGCCGAATAGGTTTCCTAACTTTCAGATTTATGTATTTCAGTCCCAAGATAATTACGGTGCCCAATTTTAGTCCTTAGATTTTGAGTATATTTTAAGCTGGTCCCAAGAGTTTTGGTCTTATCCGTCTTGGCCCCCAACTTTTTTAAAAACATTATGTCAGCCCCAAACTTTTCAGTCTCAGCCCTAAACTATTTCAGTATTTCAATTTAGTCCCTAAAGTTTATTTCCCTTTTTATAAAGTATTATTTCTTTTATACTAAACTAATTTATTTTATTTTCACTAGACGAAACGCGAAGAGCAAAAGAAGAGTAGATTTCTCTCAAAGTAGCTCAACTCACAAGCTTAAAGTAGACTCTAAATTTATAAAATGTTTTCTTAAAGTATTGCGCATTATTAATTGATTTATGTGATAAATGTTATGTGAAAATATGTGATTACAAGAAAGTTTGCATATTTTTAAATTCCATTATTTTTTTGTATGTATACTTTTCTAGGAGCCCTTGGATTGGTTTATTGCTTGGCTGTTTTGTGCTGGACTGGAGAGGGAATTGATGGAGCAACATTGAATATTCTATGTTTACTTTGTAACTTAGAAGATTTTTTTTTTACTTAGTTAAGTGTCATTCATCTTCAATACTTAATTGTGTATTTTTTGTATATTTTGGTAGAGTTTTCTGATAATGTAATCCCAATTTGTATAGTTTTTAGTGGCGTTCAATAAATTACTTATTTTCCAATGTATTGTCACAAATTTTGGTCGTGTTAAACAAGTTCTTGGGTTAATATTTTATATTATGAACATGATTATTTCTCCGTTAAATTTCTTGCAGGGGTTCTTAATGAATACATTGTTGCTTGAATACTCAAATCACAGCATTCGTAACTACCTTCTATATTGCATTTTTGCATTTTTTTTATTTTTCTTTTTTTTTGTATGTTTCTCCTTCACCAAATGAAAATTTTCCCCCCTTCTTTAAGCCTTCTTCTGCCAATTTTTGCAGTTTGTCAGATGAGTTCAAATTGTGGATATAAGACACCGAATGCATCAAATTTGGAGGCTTCAAACGTAAATGGTTAAAAAAATCTACAACAAATTAGCTAATATTTCACAGGCAAAGAATTTGTTGTAGATTCAATTATCTTTTATACTAAAAATTAGCTAATTATTACATCTAAATAATTCAATTATTAGATCTAAATAGGTCTTTTAAAATATCTCTCACTAAATGATAAAATTAAAAGATAATATTATATCTTTACCTTTTATAAGTAACTAGTTGTGTACCCACGAGTTGCACGGAATAGAATAATTAGTCAAAGAAATGCGTGGTAATTTGAAAAACTAAATAATCACAATTTTATTATGTACTACTTATTCATATACATATGTTACTAATATACATAAATAGAATAAAATTGAAATGTAGAATGTTTTCACTTGGCACAAAGCTTATTAAATTATCATTCATAGAACAATACTCTTAAGAATGAGGAATTTTCTTGCTACAAAATTAATTTCAGATTGAGTATGAAAACCAAAAAACTATAGAAAAAAGAGCATACGAAATTTATATAACTGGAAGATTATCCTACACCTACATTTTTATTCAATAAGCATCCATACAAGAAATCTAAGAGCATGTTTAGGGTGTAGATGATATTTATTTGTCAAAATAAATTCTTTTTCACATTCATTCCTCATCACATATTTCTAAAAAAATTATTTTTCGCATTTCCTCATACAGTGTCATACATAATCCAAAAATATCACTGTTCACTAAATCTATTTTAAAAAATCAAAATATATATCCTTCTATTACAAAAGACTCAAGGGAAGTAATATTACACCAAAGGATAGATTTTATATGATTTACCTATAACATTAATTTTTAACAACTTTCAGCTCTAAAAAGAATAAAAATAATCTTTTATTTTTGTTATAAATTATCATCATCAAATTTTATTACTCTAGTATCTTCTCAACTTAAATTTTTACCAATATACAGGTTCCCATAAAAAATAAATAATAAATTAAGTAATTTACTAAACATATAGTCATAGGTTGTATGACGTGTGGTTTACCGTACTGAATTAAAGTCAAATTTTTGAAATTGATTTAATTTTATTTTCTTGTTATACCCTTAATATCATGAGTAGGCACTTAATTGAAATGAGAAGGAAGTTCCAATAACCCAAGACTTGAAATTTGTCTATAAACTGTTAGACTTTTAAGAGAAATATTAAATATTGAAAGATAGCTTAAAAACTAATAGAATAAATATATTAAACACTAATAGATAACAAATAGCATATTATATATAAAATAAAATAATAGCAAAATGTAACTAATAGATAATATCACTAATGTATTACTACTACTATTATTATTGTTATTATTATAAAATAAAATAAAATAAAACAAGCATATAAAAGTAGGATAGTGGTTTTGGCATAAAACTTGCATATAGCCACTATACTACTTTAAGATAAGATAAGATAAGATACTATTAAGGTTAATCTCAACGCCTATTTATTATTTATATAACTCAGCAGACATGCTTGTTGTCATTGTCTCTTAGAACTCTCTTCACAATTGTTATTGACACAAGAAAGCTTTAATACTCTCAAGCATCTTTTCTCTTGAAGTTCGACAGTATATAGAAGTTAATAGGTTTGTATCTTTAATTTGGTAGTTATATTTTTTTGGTTCTACATATGATTAAATTCCAAATTATTATGTTTGTGTCTATAGGACGTTTAATGGAACTTTTTCGAATGTTGACGGAAATGCTACCAACATTTGTTATTAGAAATAAAAATATTCAGTGGGGGCAGTCATTAGATATGAAAATGGTGTTGTGCTGGGTATATTTGGGAAAAAGTTCAGTGGTACGCCGAGAGTGGAAGATGCTCAGGGAATGGCTCTCCTCTTGGGCTTGAAGTTTGCAAAGGAAAATGGGTGGAGGAAAATTCATGTTGAATCAAATTGTTTGCTTCTTGTTAATAGCTTAAGAGAGGAGCTTGATTTTCTTCCTAATGGTCCTCTTATACGTGAGATTGTATCTCTTCTTAATGAACTCGACTGTGGTTCTTGCATTCATATTCTACGTGATAGGAATTTGGTTGCCCACACGGTCGCCTCTAGTGCTTTGTTTCTTCCTTCTATAGATCATGGCCTTCTTGTATTCCATTAAGGTTTGGATCGGCTATAGGTGTAGTGGCCTAAAATTTTTGACAAAATTTCAAATGAGTTTTTATAAAGTCGCTATAATATTTTGATATGCAAATTTTATAAGTTTAAGTGCTAAATATAAGGTCCGATTTAATTCTAATCATGTCCAAAATATTTTCTTTAAAGCCCAAATATTAACAATTTCTTTTGGTCCAAATTAATTTTTAGTCCAATAACTCGTCCTTTTAACATTGTTTTTGGCCCAAGTTCTCAGCCCATTTAGCTCCTTCCCTCACCAACGTGCCTGCAATTCATCTCCTTCCATCTTTAACCCAAATCAAGAATCAATCTTCTCACCATTTTCAGTAAGCAAATAATCATATGCCTAATTCACAACCCAAATTTCAATCATCCTCAAATCAAAAGATAAACAGACTGAAATCACTCCCATTTTCCTTTCCCATTTCCCCAACCAAAAGTATAAGTGGAAGATCCTTTCACCACTTTACACCCACCACAAAAGCATTCAACATACTCCTTTCTTACTCCATTCCAATCGGTAAGACTCCTCACCATCGTTCGACCAACCCGCCACAACACTACCACTCTTTTAGCTCAAAACACCCAACACCTGGACCAGAAACAATCCACCATATCTTACCCCTGGAAATATCCCAATACTCAGCTAGAAGCTCAAACTGCACCGTGACCTATCTTCCACAACCACGACCCTTCGAACCACCACTCGTCACTGCACCCTCCGTCCCTTGAACCCACTAGCACCCAACGCTCCGATGCTCTCCATCACTCTCTCTCTCCCTCTCAAGCACTCTCTCTCGCCTCTAAACCCTCTCTGTATCTTAGTCTCCCAATTCTGTTGAATTGGGAAAATCTCGTCATTTCGGTCCTATACTTCTTTCCTAGATTCTAGTTGACCTAAAACCTTTATATCAAAGCAAATCAGTCTCTAAAGTTACTCCTTTTCTGATTTTAGTCCCTCAATTCTAGGAATACTCTTTATCAGCCCAAAAGTTTCGAGAATCTTGTTTTAAGTCCAAAACTTTTGCAGTTTACTTTTAATATTTTCAAATTCTTAACTTAAATTATTTATTTTGTAGATGAGGCGTGAGTGTAATTAATCAAGTTCAAGACTTTTAATCAAATTCGAAAAGCTCATTTGAGGTAGGTTCTTTCTTTATAAAAGTTAAGTATTTAAAATTGCGCATTTCTGGTTAACTTCTGTGGCAATTATGTGCATTAAACTATAATTATGAGAATTATGTGTTATACATGAGATTAATTATGTTATATAAAGAACAAGAATATTTTGCTTAAGCATGAGAACTTTTATATTAAATATATGAGAACGTGCATATTGAATGTACGATTTTATCGGAGAATTGATATGTTGTATTTGAGAAATTAATTACATGTTTATGTGTGTTATTGCTTCTTAAGTTGACTATTATATGTGCTTAACTTACTGAATATTTCTATGAAATACTCACCCTTTTCATAAATTGTTAAATTTTTAGATTTTGGAGCCGGAAGCGCGTATGGTGGTGGATATTGAGCAGTCATTTAGTAAATTCAGTTTAATTTGAGATTTTTATCATCAAAACTTTATATTATTCGAGCTGGGATTTTATGTAGAATAACGCAATTTATCGTTAATTTCTGGCAGTTAGATTATTTGAAAAGTTGTTAGAAAAAGATTTAACTAACGGTCTAGATATTTAGAACTAGGGGCGTTACAGTTTAGTATCAGAACAGGTCTACATTTCTATAGACTTGAAAAATATATATATCTTTGCTATTTTTATCTGTTGTTAGAATTTTAATTGAGATGAATAGTGGCGAAACTAAAGGCGTCAACAAGACCTAAACTGTCTAAAGCTGAAATGGGACTTAAGCGGTCCATGTGTCCCTCTTCTTACCTAGGAGCCAATTTAAATTAATTAGAAAGAAAACAACAGATTTTTCAAAAAAAAAAAAAAAAGAAAAGAAAAGAAAAGAGAAAGATCCACCGCCACCATCCGTTCCGCCAGCTTCAAGGGAAAGAAAGAGTTTAAGATGTAGAAATTATTTTCAGATACTTTTAGAAAGAACGAGATGCTTCGAGAAATGAAGAATAAAGATATTGTATCCGATAAAAGAATTTACAAGAGTTTGAGCATAATGTATTTTTATAAAATATTTTCCTTTAGTCCTCAAATTTAGCTTAAGAAAATAGAAAACCCCATTAAGATAGATTTTGAACAATTGGGATTACAGATATGGCACACGGAGGAGAACCCAGAGTTGCCACTGTGACTAGAATCGCATATGAAGAATTCGCTACGAATCCTATTGAAACCATTGGGGAACACGTATAGCGCTTCTACACAACCCTGGAGAAGGCTATTCTCTGGGTGTATCATAGAGATGATAACGATGTTATTAACGATTTGATCGACGCATTTGCCGGTTTAGAGCATAAAGTTGCAAGTGATATACTTTGGGATTTGTATCATGTGGATCAGTCAGATCTTACATTGGGCCTTTACTGTGAGACATTAGTAGCATATTTTGATCCCCGCCTGGAACATCTTCTGGAGCAACAAAATGCTCAAGCTTAAGAGGAAGAGGATCAGGAAAAGGATCCAGGGGAAGAGGATCTGGAAAAGGATCTA
>CAVNYN010269531.1:0-92820 GCA_963692815.1 Nyctanthes arbor-tristis
AGAAGCCTTTTGCTTTGGTTTTCTGGTGTGAGCCCTTGCTGATGCCGCTGATATTTTTCTGGTCGTTCCAGCCGCCATTATTGTTTTTTGTGTCAAAATCCAATTCCTGCCCTGAAACAGAAAATGCAATAAATATCTCACATATAAAACAAAACTCAGAGCCAGAGATCTGATTCAAACGGTCAATAATGCATACACGGACGGACAGATTGCTAGAGAGAGTCAAAGAGATCTGAATTTCGTGCGTGGTGGCGGAGCGTTCAGTGAAAGGCAGAAGAAGTGACCTGATTATTCAACATTTATATTCATTTATTATCAATTTATCATCATGGTGCAAGAACATTTTTTGACTTGAATGAAGAAACATCTCCAATTTCGCCACGGGGTTGTGCTGTTGGGGGTTGGGGTGGGGATTTGGTGGTCGGACCTCTTAGGGGGCTTTTTCTCCTACTAATATCGCTGTCCAGCTGCAAAAATAAAGTCGAGTTTCATTATAAAGCTGGTCTCTAATCAAAAGCTAACACCTCACTTAATATAAGTGAAGTTTCAACATCTCATTAAACCCAGGCTTTATAAAGTACCCGACCTTAATTTCTTAAAGTCGGCCAATATTTACTAGTGTTTAATGAAATATTATTATATATACAAATTATAATTTTATCTACCACCAGTTCATAACTATTTAATTAGAAGTTGAATTAAAATCACACGTTTCAAATATCAATTAAATCTCTTCTAACTATTTAATTAGAAGTAAAATTAAAATCTTACGTTTCAAATATCAATTAAATATCTACTGCACATTCATTTCTCTGTATTATTCACATACATCATTTGAATTTAACAAGCACTTAGTAGTATTAGTTAACATTTTAATATTGAATGATGGTTGGATGATGATGATGATAATAAATACTCTCATGTCTCAAATATATAATCCACATCCATTATTCCTTCTTAAGATGTCCTAAGTATATAGTTTTATTTCTTTATTAAGAAATTTAATTTACATTATTTTACTAATTTACTCTAATTTAGTACTTGGTTAAAACTATCAAATTTAAATTCTACTTAGAGTAAATTTTACAAAAGGTCTCCAATCTTTACAAAAAATAACAATTTCATCCATAATATTTCTTCAAGCATGTAGGTCCACAACTTTTTAGAAATGTGCACAAAAGATCCCTACATACTATAAAGATAATTTAACTCTTTATTTAAATTTAAAAATAAGAACACAAAAATTTTAAAAATTTATTTTGATCTATCTGCCACTTTCTCATTCACACACTTATACATACTAATCTGTATATCGTTTTTTCATCTATCTATTTAACACAAGTTATACATAGACATTGATTAATATATTATCTTTTTCATTCACTCACTTAACACCGCCATCACCACTAGTGTCTTTTCTTTCCTTTTCTGCAATCAACTTTCATTCATCAATTTCATAAAACTTCATACATCATCTAAAGTATGTGAAATGAAAACCGGGACATCTTGCATCTATAGTTATATGACTGCCTATTGACAAGCAAATTTGGCAATCAAATGAGGCACGCAATTAGCATTGTGCGAAATGTGAAGGAAATTCAGCTCCTCAAATTGGTTAGCCAACTCAAGAATCTTAAGAATCAAAGAGCTTTCAATAGCCTGGACCTCTGGTTTATGGAGCATCGAAACAACGTTGAGGGAGTCAGATTCAATAATCACCTTCATCATTCCTTGTTCCAGCGCCAATTGTACCCCCATCAATACTGCCATAGCTTTTGTCCCATCAACCATCATTCTCTCTCCCTTCATTTCTACCACAGCAAACACTACTCCACCATTCGACCGCCGAGCCACCACCCATAGACCAATATGGCTACTCCCTCCAACCACAACATCTACATTTAGTTTAAGCCAGCCCTCCAAAGCAGCCATCCAAACCGGTGAGAGGCCGAGAAGGTCGGTCGTCCCCTCTGCCCCTGGACAACAACATTAATGCTCTGAAATTCCATGAGAAACTCTTTTGCCTGCCCAAGAATCTGATTAACATTTGCCTTCTTCCTATCAAAGACCTCAAGATTCCTCGCTTTCCATACCAACCATAAGACAACCAAGAAAATATCAAAGTCCTTCTCACTAAGCCGGTTCCACACATGAAGGATAATCTTCCCCATATGGACGCCCTTACTATCCATAATAGCACGAAAAAATGGAGACCTCTTCTACGTCTGGCTAATAGCATTGCATGTAACCTAAGCATGTCGACCGTCCTCCATTCCCTCGCCACATTGTCCACAGTATGGTAACTGAACCTGTGATAGCCTCAATCCCACATCGCTTGGGAAAAGTATATGAGATCAGTTTGTAAGTCAAGAGATCCACTCCATCTGACATGAGGCCTTTTAGGTGAGAACTCAAGAGTAAAACTGTGCAGGCTAAGCCCAAAGTAGACAATATCATGTCAAAGTGGAGCGGGTTAGTACATATGGTATCAGAGCAGAACCTAACCGGAAGTGTGGCCAACGAGGACGTTAGACCCCCGTAGGTGGGGTGATTGTGACAGCCTCAATCTCATATATCTCATATCGCTTGGGTAAAGTAGATGAGATCAGTTTATAAGTCAAGAGACCCACTCCATCTGACATAAGGCCTTTTGGGTGGAAGCTCAAGAGCAAAACCGTGCGAGCTATACCCAAAGCGGGGTAGAGTATATGAGACCAGTTTATAAGTCAAGAGACCCACTCCATCTGACATGAGGCATTTTGGATGGAAGCTTAAGAGTAAAACTGTGTGAGCTATACCCAAAGCGGATAATACCATGTCAAAGTGGAGTGGGTCGTTACAGAACCATATGTCGGTGAAATAAAGAAGAATTCGTAAGAAGGATATCAAGAAACAACTTCCACACAAAGAATTTCACCTTACTCGGCAGAATCAATTCCACAAGCATTTTCACCATGACGTTATAATGTCTCCACCCGAGCCAAAGCCATCCCCATATAACCCCATTTGCACCTTGTAGCCCGATTTAACCGTATAGGAACCGTGTTTCTCAAAGTGCCACGTTACCACTAGTGTTATATCACTTTAAGCAATGAACTCTCTGCAATTTAAACCTATGTAAGTAATAATAATTGAGATATAATTGATATTCAAGTCATAAAAATCGGACCTACTAAAAATGTCTGATGAAAGTTTGAACTACTAGTAAAAAAAAAAAGGTAAGGATTTCTTTTCCTTTTATTTCCACTACTACCTTTCTCGTTCTAAATTTTCATGTCTACATATAGCTAAAAATAAAAGGTAAATCCCTTTATTATTATTAAATTCAACTTAAGTCAAAGCCTATCCTTCTCTACTCTAAAAAAAAAAAAGGAAAGAAAAGAAAAGAAAAAAGTAGCGAGGGAATAATGCGCGAAGTTGAGAATAACTAACCAAAGAAAGCAACATCTTTTTTCATTCTTTTAGTTAAATCTTTTGGATTTCTTAAAATGTATTGTACTAATTTCATTGTATTTCATATGAAGGTAAAATGCTCATTTTGTGAACATACCCATATGGACCTTTTTGTGCATATTTTTAAAAAGTTGGGGACCTAGAGCCTTGGAAAAAAGTTGGGGATGAAATTGTTAAAGGTTGAGGACCTTTTGTATAATTTGCCCTTTTACTTATTATATAAGGTAAATTAGGAGCAGAAATTATAAAATGTATATTTATATCACAATGTATCTCTAACCTTTACAGTTAGTATCGCTTGAGTTCTCAATTTTTTTTTTCAACTTGTCTGGTCCCCAATCTTTTAGTAACTCGAACGATTGGTCCTTCTTGACGGTTTCGTGAAGTCTCTAGTCAAATTACTATTTTATCTCTTATATTTTTAAATTAAAAAAATAAAAAGTTTAAAGAACTAGAAATATATATACTAAAAAAAAGAGAGAAAAAAAAAAGGTAGACCCCTTTGTGCTGCCAGTAACAATTTGCTGTCATCCAGCAATGACAACACAAATGGGAGTCCCCTTCCTCATTTTGACTATTAGAAATGACAACAATGTGCTACCATTTATTGCCATTTATGGCAGCAAAATCGCTACCATAAATGGTAGCATAGGGGGGTTCTTCCCCTTCTAATGTAGATATAATGGTAATTTGACTAGGGATTTAAAGTAAAAATTGATGAAAACCGTTAAGAAGGACCAACCATGAGAGTTATTGAAAGGTTAGGGATCCAGAGGGTCAAAAAGAAAAGTTAAGGACCCATGCTATACTAACTGCAATGGTTGAGATGAAATGTGAAATTAACCCTATTTATAAGGCAATTTTTGATTCACATAAAGAAGCAAAGTGAATTAATTTGAGGTGTAGAAAGTATATGGAGACGTCTATTCATTCAATACCAAATAAGAAAATGCTAACTAGGTTAGAGACTCGTCTTTTATTTTTGCATATTTCTCTTTTTTACTTCTTAAAATTTAAATATGGTCAAATCAATCGCATTCACATGTCTCAGAAGGCTCACTCATATTACACAAATCTCCACCATTAAACTCCAATCATTTTCTCTTTTGTCGGTGGCTTGAGGATTTCACCGGTTGGTAGGGAGAAAATGATGGTGGTGAAGACAATGAACAAGTGGTTGAAGACCCTATGTGTCAATTTATTAAAAGTTAGGAACTTAAGACCAAAAAAAGAATGAGGACCCAATTAATAGGAAGCGTAAAGGTTGGGGACATATGTGAAATTTACCCCAAAAAACAAAAGAAAAGAAAAAGCAACAATAAAAAGTGGGGGTGGGGCCTGCGGAAACTAGTCCGAAATCCTACTACTGTGCGAGATGACCTTTATGGGGGAGACGGATGAGACAGAAAATTTTGCCAAAATCCTGTAGGTCGCAGTGCACCGCGCAAAAATCGGGTACAATTAAGGGTTTAGGCGAAATGGGAGACTCTGTTTGGGGCACATGTATATACCAATCGTATTGTAGTCACTTTACAAGGTAATTTATCACTGCTGTTCTTCATCGCGAAGGTTTCTGGATGATTACAGATTTATGTTATTGTCAATTCCGGGGAAGAGCTATTAAATTCTGAGATTCCATCTAGTGCTTCATGCCATTCTCTTCTTCTGGCTTCCTGGAATTTGTTTTCTTTTTTCTTTCTTTTTCTTTTATTCTTATATATGTTTTTAAGGAAATCTTCATTCTTCCTTGTGCAACTGAATTTTCTGACAAAATCCCTCTTGCATTTCTCTGTTAGCTTTTATGGTCTAAACTTTACATCTTTATCTCACCAAACAAAAAGAGGTTACTTACTCATTCATCTGTGCAAAAAGTTCATCTGTGCAAAAAGTTATCCGTCGATCGCTCCTCCGAAATCCCCCCTTAATCATGATAAACCAAATTGCACATTAAACAGAATTTCACGCTGCTAACGGAAAATTGATGGGGCATCACAATATAGTTTTAAGTTAATATGCCACATATTGATTGAAAGGAAAGAAAAGAAAAAGAAATAAAGTTGGCATGGTCCTTTATGATTAAATTTTAAATCCCAAATTCTAAAATGATCCCAGTTGGAATCTTGTAATCGGAAATCCCGCATCTGTCACAATTGAAAAAACCTAAATTGAAAATCCTCAATTTGGGACCGTGGCAATTTCATCTTTCAACCATATTATTTCCTTGAATTCCATTAGATAGGAGGGAATGGTGGTTCTCATCATGTGAAGTTCTGGAGAGTTCCGATTATTACAAGTTGGATGGGTATGAAATTAGGGATTTAATTTATATCCTTGGGATTTAATTATAAAGAGGTGTTTGGCAAATGCTTTTTTTTTTTCTTTTTCCAATTTCTTTTTTCATATGTGGCATTATTTAATGGTATCTTTATGCCATATCAATTTTTTGTTTGCCAAATTTGCAACTCCATTAATCATAACTAATAGATTTGAGAGGAGTAATGGATGAGTAACATTTTATATAAGGAGTGAGCAATGTGTAACCTTTCTTTTTTTTTTTTTTTTTTGGCTGAGCAAGTGGTAACCAATGTAAAGTTTAGTGGTAAAGTTTAATGGTTATTGGTATAATTTACTTCCTTTAGAATGGGCCATTTCTCAATCGTTACTGGTGAAATAGCCACAATCAAAACCCCGACTAGAACACAGGAGGCTCCACCCATGCTCAAGCTCTGGATCAAGTTGGCTATGAGGATGTAATCTATACCTTGGCCGGTATGTTCCCATATGAAGTCCTTTATCACTATTACCATTCAACAAAGGGGGAGGGGGGTTATCAATTCAAATATTACCATTATTATTCTGACCTGTAACTGTTCCCAATTGATAGGTTACTTATTCATGCAACTTAAATGCGAATTAAAGCAAATAAATAAGTAAGAGAAAAGTGTTAGTCACTCAGAGTTGAAGTAGGTCATTAAGATTTTAAATCTGAAGCAGCTTTCTTGTTATCATATATTCATTCACTAACATGACCGTGTTATTTATACCTGTTGTTCTGTTCACATTAATGTACTTGGTGAGTGGTGACAAGTCATGGACAACCTTAAATATGATGGATTTTTGGGGTTTACTATTTAATTCTATTTTAATTGCTCTATGCTACTAAGGTTGAATAAATGATGCCAATTATAGCATACTTACTGATTTTCATAGTAAGAAAATAAATTTGTTTCTCAATGCCTGGTACAATTAAAATAGAAAAGGTGTTTTCCTCTGACTTTAACCAATACTGATTTCGAACTTAGAGTTTAGTGAACAATGTTATCATTCCTATTTTGATATGTTTATATGATACTTTCTAAACTTCCTATAAGATTTTATTCTATTGATTTTATCATGTTACCAATTCTTATGTAGATTTTTGTTTCAAACCATGGACCACTTTAATCTAGGTATTTTTAGTGGCCTTATCTTGTTTCTTGACTTATTAATGGTGCAATTTTAGCCGCTATTTAATTTGAGTTACTTTATATGATCATGCGGTAGGTTCTGTCGTTGAGCCGGGTTCTTTTAAGTTGCATGCCATTATATATGGTATCGTGTCTTTTTGGCAGCTCTTTTTAGTATGACACATTAGGAAGGAAACTTATGGATGACTTGACCCCATATACCTGAACAAAGTTGTTAATATGTCTTCCCTCTTAAATTACAATCACTGTATAGATCTCAAATTTTTATCCTATATACATTTCACAGAGCTTGTTAGTTTAGATTAAGAAACATGTGAACCATGATCGAGCAGTTACAGATCTAGGGTAGATTCAACCATTCTAGAGTACCTGTTGATGACTCGAGACTGGTCGGTACTTAATTAGCTTTCTAAGGAAACCATAATGGTAATCTAGCCTTTCCTCGACTGCATGCAATGGCTAATTGGCGAATCTAACCCTAACCTGTCATGTTATTGTGCAATCCAAATCTAAAATTTCAAAACTAGAAATTTCAACCTCAAATCTCACATTTTTGGTGCAAGCTTACCTTTTTTTTCTTAAAAAGATAATAATACCCCCAAATTCTCGTTAACTTGAAAGTTAGTATATAACACAAATAAATTAAAATAAATAAGTCACACTCACAAATCTCAAATTCTAATGTTTCTACCGGAAACATTATCAAATCCGATCTTGTGTAATGATGGCAAAAAATGTCTAATGTGCCCTGAACTCGATGGGGACCCACTTGAATGGTGAAGTATTTTTCCGGTTTGCAACCCCGTATAGTAGGGTGGACCAGAAGTGCCTACTTTGATCCGCCCACGGCGGTTGTTCAATTAGAACTAATAAAAATGTAAAATAAATGAAAAAAATTAAAATATGAAAAATCATAATAAATGGATAGATCGAAAAGTCCTTCCGCATCACCTGACTTGCCCATCTATTCAGCCCGGCTTACACACTTCAGGTGGATCGCGGATCGGATCAATTCGCTCCATTGTCATCCCTAAATTGTCATTGATTGATTTTTTTTGAATAACTAAAATATGTTTTTTAAATTTTTTTTTATCTATTTTCTATTTACCTTTTTTTGGTTCAATTAGCATTTTAAGGGTGCTATGGTTTTTTTAAGTGAAAGGTTATATTGCGTCACAGAGGTGGGATTTGAGGTTAAAATTGCCAAGTTTCAAAGATTAGGGTTAGATTGCACACTAAGGATTATTAACAATTATATTCTTGTGTGAGAATGATTTCCTACGTACATTTACTTACACCTAAAACTAAGTGGCTGTTTGATTCTCATTATTGACATTGATTTATAATGAGAAATTATAATTAGGTGAAATGAGTGATGTAGATTTAATAGAAGTTTGAAATTTGTGGTTATAAATGAGCAGCTATCAAATCAGTGATAGGTGAAATTATAAAGAGAATTGATAAAGAGAATCCTACAAGCTCTAAATAAAATGGTAACAAGGAAAGATTTGCATTGAAATGTGGTTTTAGTATGAAGTTTGACGCTATTAAAGTCATTTCTTCATACTTCATGGATCTTGTTATAGCTTTACGTTTTACTTTTCTTGATTGTCAAAGCCCGGGATAAAATTGTAGAAGTCCTTACCATGAAAAAGGAAGTGGCAATAACTTTTGTTTTCACCTTGAGAGAGAGATGAAGAAAAGATATAACATTTTATTCTAGAGATGGACCGCTACATTCTTATGGGGCATCTTGAGTCCTACGCAGCACAACAGAGAGAAGAAAGTACCAAACATACACAGAAATGCTGCAAAGCACCTCCTGTGAAACTAAAACTGCAAACAGAAAGTACGAGTTTAACTATAATTTGACTCCTCAACGGTATTAACCTAAAAGAGCAAAGAGCTATGCTGGTGGGACCATAGTGGTCCAGCTTTATGACTTTCCGGATTCAGAAGAATTGGTGTTGGGGGTGGAGAGCAGGTTGTCATTAGGGGTGGAGTATGGTGCTTGACCATTGGACGCCACAGGAGCTGTTGCCTGCGAGAGATTCTGAACATCTTCAGTAAGTGTTGCTTGATTCTCCTGCTGGAGAAGCTCAATCATCCTCTTCAGTATCCCATTCCTCCTCCTCAAGTGCCAGGTCTCCAACTGCAGCTCTCTGATCCTGTCATTTCTGTGAAACAAAAATGTTAGAAAACATTTGCCATATTTAGAGAAAATTTTAGTGGTAAACAGTGAGCGGATATGACGGGCGAAAAAAAATTAAGTAAACGGTTTTGAACATTTTATTCTAGGAAGTGGATTTCTAATAATAGTACAAAAGGGGGAAAAGCAAGGATTGGAGAAAGATCCACCTTTTCCAATCTTGTTAAGAGTTTCTTTTTTTTTTATTTTTTTTGGTGGTATGAGAAGAGTTATTCTTCCCCCTTGGCAGCAGAGCAGAGGGGAGATATTTGTCTGAGAAAAGTGAGGACTTAGGATAGAATCATAGGGAGGTCAATTAATAGCACGGAATAGTTGTATGAGAACGCAATTGAAAAAACATGCAGGAGAGGGATAAAAGGACTAGAGAAAGGGGTGAATGGGAGCATGCTGTCTCCCCGTCCCTCCTCTCCTTTCTCCATCTTTCATGAGAAGCATGCTTGTCTGGCATAGATGCAGCATTTTTAGGTAAGGATGTCATGTTATTCTAGTTCACGGGGATTATGTGTTACGCACTGCGGAGAAGGAATCATGTGAGCGATGGGCTGCGCTGGACTGAAAGGCATTTTATAAATATCCAATCACGAACTCCATGCGCATGGATTCGTGGAAAAGGCATCCTTAATGTTTCTGTCGTAATGTGATGAGAGAGAGAGAGAGAGAGAGAGAGAGAGAGAGAGAGAGAGAGAGAGAGAGGAGGGAGACTGATTAATTAAAATTTTAACTTTGATGCTGTTCTATTGTTTTCATACATCTTCTTTAGAGGAATAGGATCACAGTCTAAACCTGCCTTTGTTACATTTTTCAATGAATATCTGTCTGTTGCAAGCTATGGATAGCCTCATGTTACTGAAAATTACTGTTTGTCCATGCTCTCATTTTTTCTCTACTTTAGTCGATGCACATTTCGTAATTTTGCTACAGATATCATGCCAATCAGAGCATGAAACATATATTTCTTTATTTGAAAGGGAATAAGGACTACATTTTCAGAAATAAAATTCAGTTAATGTGAAAAATCCAAGTTAGCCTTATAATGTTTTAACTTCATAATACTCTTGCTTACTAGACAATGTTAATGGTTTAATTCTAAAACTGCATGAACTTAACACTCAATGTCTTGAGAAGGTTCTCATGTGATGTAACTAACATTTGATGAAAACAATTGCCTTAAATGGGAGTTCTTTTATACAGATTGATAACTTATATGTTTATTTCCTATTTCATGTAAGATTCATTAATTCTCATTATTTTTCCCATTATAATCTTACCGACCACTTGGGTTTAATAAATATTCAATTACAACCCTACATTTTTACCCACTTAGTCTCTATAACTCACTCTACCCCATTAATAAAATTTGCCCATTATAATTGGCGAAAATAATGAGCATCGAGATCTATTAAGAGCTTGTTTAATTCTCATTATTCTCCCCAATTATAATTTTACCTACTACTGATTTGACATTTGATTTGACAACTGCTCAATTACAACCACATATTTCAAAACTTTTTACATTTCTAATACACATTCAACCTCCTTACTATAATTTCTCCAAATTTGGACAAGTAATGAGAATCAAACAGGCTCTAAGTTTATCACATTATTTATTTCATGGCTTGATATGTGTTTCTGCTGCATTTCTAATTATCTGTACTTATCCTTTTTCTTTTAACGTAAAAATTGTCCTCTGGATTTTGTCCATTTCTTGCAGTTGTTAAATTTTGGTAAACGTTGATCTGACAATACATTTTTGAAATAAGTTCTTTGAATCCGATCCAGTTGCATTAGGTTTACATCAAAATTACTTGATATCCCTGTTTGAAAACCCTGAAGCTCAGTAATTTCAGTTGAACAATATTAAAATGATAGTTCAAAAAATAATATGCAAAATGGGAGTAAGTCTTTTGAATTCCATCCAATTGCATTAAATTTTACGCGGTATCTCTGTTTGAAAATCCTGAAGCTCAACAATTTCAGGGAGAAATTAGTATTTCATTCATACTTCTTTCAGCAAATATACATGACCTGTATTGGAACAACTTAGGAAAAATTGCCTATAACTTAATTAATTCATACGTCTTAGCTAATTCCTTTATCATGAGGAAATTCTAAGTATATGGAAATAAGCTAGTGAATACACATAAAGAAAGAAATAGTCAAGCTATTAATGAATTCTGCAGCACTATCCTCCAAGCTGGTACCAAGATTCCAACTTAAACATGCAAGAAATGTTGACCTTAGTAGTTCTTTGTCCAAACATTTGCTAGTCGATGTAAATTAATCTTTATCTTTTCCTTGATGAAATGTTTATCCATTTAAAGATATTCAGTTCTCATGTTAATGCAATGAAGTTTCATTGTATCTGCGTGAGTAATCCGTAACTCATTTTAACACATGAACTTGCTTATCCCTAGTGCCATAGTTCAAGACTCTGCCTAGCACCTAGTTCTGCTACCACTGATTTTCTTTTCCTACTTTTGTCCAATAACACTTCCTATCATTTACAGATCAGCCCGATAAACATGTAGTACCAGATGAAGACTTTCTATCATTTACTGATCAGTCCCAATTCTGTGAATTCTTATATGGGTAATGATTCGCTAAAGGAATATTTTAGAAAACTGCATGTTGGAGGACTTAGTTGGCATGTTGGGACATAAAACTATTAGCTTTATGGAGGAAGGCCTGAACTTTGCATGACATTGAGCATTTGTTAAGTATTTCCCTTGTCAACAAGATAGGTTAGTTTCTAATACTCGTTTTACCATTCTATAAAAACCATTTGGGAAGTCTTAATGATGGACTTCTGTTTTGGGCTCCCCGACTGATGATTCAGTACCTATGTCCAACTTAGCTTCCAAGTCAGGTTTGAGTCTACAAGGAACTTTTAAATGCTTACAAGATTACAAAAAGATGTAAGTTTCCGACTTCTTTCTATTTGGTATTTCAAGCAACCATTTCTTGTAATGGATAAAAATGTTTACAAAAAGCACAATTTTTTTTTTTTTTTTTTTAATATATTAGCTCCTAGAGACTGTTATTTTCAGTTTTTGTTTTTCATTTAGGACTTAGGAGTTAACCTAGGTGGGTAATTTTCCAACATAAGCTGTTTGAGAATGCAAATATCCTTTCTGCTTTTGTTTCTTTCACGGTGAACAAGTCAGATAGTTACTTTCGCCACATGGACAGGAAATTTCAGTAAGGTCTTTAAAAGATTTTGCTGATGAAGTACGAAATCACATATATAATCTTTTCTAACTACTATTCATTAAGGATTTTCACGGGGTGAGACCTAAAGTTGAGAATCACAAATCTAAGTATGTGATGCTTGCCATTTTTACATAATTATTATTACTGGCAAAGTATAGGAAAGAAACTAGGGACATAATAAAGTGAAGAGAAACTATAATAGGCTATTGCAAGGGTTTCTGGAACATGCATGCCATTTTTTTGTAATTTTCTACATAGGAAAGAAACTATAGGCATGTTTAAGTGCAGGAAAAGTATAATAGGTTATTGCAGGGGTTTCTGGAGTGTTTATCCTTGTAATTTTCTGCTTCATTTCCATGAAAAATCTACCATCCTGCAAGTAGGGAACTGTTCTTAAATGCGGTGGCTCAAGGTTTTTTATTTGCTCTGTAGGATTCTTTTCTTTTGATTTTGATTGCTTGCAGTCGCATGATCTAACATTTGCCATGTGAAGAATTCTGATAAACGAGTGTGGCAGGAAGACTCAAAACTATTTTAAGCCATCTATCTACAAGTCAGAAAAAAATTAAGGTACTCCAAGAGTACCCGAATAGGCTCTACTCTATTGGGGTACTCCAGGCTAATGAGGAACCTACACATGGGTTCTTGGGCCCCTTTTTTGGGACCCTTGAACGCATGTGTAGGGTGCTGGTTGGTCTGGAGTATCGGATATTTTCTCCTGAAACTAGAGGCTTGAAAAATAGATGCTACGCTCTTCATAATTGGACAATTCCCTGCAATATTTTAAGAAAAATTCTCTTTATCCCATCTTAACCATTGATTTCTGTGACTTGCCAGTTATATTTATCAATCATGCTACACTTATATAATTTTCTACACAATTACACTTGGCTGTATTTTTTTTCACACATCACATTACTTTTAAATGAATACCAATGAAATGGGCTGTGCTCCGTCAAAATTTATGGCAACCTTTTTTCCCCTCCATGTGAAAATAGCATTATTCTATATTTATATGGACAATATGTACAAATAGATTTACATGGGGTGAAATTGTTATTTTACATCTTTTTTATGAACGCATGTGTAAACCTATATGTTCAAATTGATTTATCCATATTTATATATACTCCTCCCTCAGACACAAAATTTATGTTTCATGGAGTGTAACTATCGGCCGTTGGTGTGCATTTTGGCATGCCTCTGGTTTATGTCTAACCCCTCTCGACTTTCCACTCTTGACTTTCCAAGAACAGATGGTTCGAATCTATAATTGAAATGGTGAGTGATATTGTTGTTCTTGCTGGCTTGCTGCTTTCGCATGTTTATTGTTAAGCCGCTTTTGAGCACAATTAAATATCAAGTTTGTAGTACACCAGCAGAGCTGATGATTCCATATGTTGGCATGTATTAAATTGGATGGATACCCTGTAAGATAGTGAACTTTGAAATGACAAGTTTGCTTAAGATAAAATTTTCCCCAGTTTTTATTCTTTTTATTTTTGGGTTTCATCTTGGTCAAGTTTTGCCCGTGCCGGGGTTGATATGAATGGGAATCCGGCTGTATCAAAACCATATGATGACAGTTAGCTGAGAAAAGTCAATTAGGTTTTTTTTCGATTGATTAAAATTGTGTTCAATTCTTTATAGAACAACCACGCACAATCATAATTGAAAGTATGACTTCTCCAGGGAAAATGAAAAACAAGTCATTTTTAAACCCTAAATAAGTCCTACAAAGTTTAAAAATATTTTTTGAGTTCATAGTCCGTATCTTTTGTTTTCTGTATGGGGAAAATTTTTTCTAGTATTTCAGAATCTGTACCCCGTGGCTAATTGAGAATTCACATTAAGGGCTTCACTTTAGTGAATTAGGCCTTTTGAAGTCACATATTGATTGTTGATTTCGCTATAAAGGATGAAATAGCTATTGAAGTACAAGAAATTTGCTCCTGTTTGTGAATGTTAATAATGAAAATTTTCGTCAGTAGAAAATTTTATTTTACCTGCATACAAATTAATTATTATGGATGAATGCATGTGGCACTTATTCAGGTTGCAGTAACTCTCTAACCTGTGAAATCTAACCGGAATGGGTGTCATATGTGCATGCAAGCAAAATAAAATTTTCGCTTGTTGAATAATATCTTGATTTTCAGCTATTGGTTTACAACGTTCATAATTTGATTGATTTTGAACTAATATCATTCACGATAGCAATAAAAATGTAAAAGTCAACGTCAAAATAAACCGTTGCAAATCTACCCCCAACTTTTCGTATCTAACAGGGAATCCATTTTTATGCTTGAGAACTTCAGAATCATAAATTCCCACAAATGAATCATTGTACCGATTTCGGATGCGGAAAGAGGAAATGATGTCCAAGATACTGTTCTGATGACCTAAGATCTGCTGAGGGGATATTCAAAATAAATGAATTGGGAAACAGAGAATCCAATAAATTTATTATTATATAACTTCCAATCCATCTGTTTTTGGCATACAATTTCAAGGATTTGATGGGTTTTAGCTTAAATTTTCTGAGGGCCTCTTTTATTTTTCCTCTTGGGTCATCATTGCCCAACATCTAATTTGACTTCTTCAACTGGGGACTCAAGATTTTGGCAGTTTAATATTGTAAGTGAGACTGCCGTTATTATGAGAAAACTTATGATACTTTTGAAGTACCAAATTTAGTATTCTATAAAAATAGACGACTAATAAATGAATACAGAGAACCTAATTTATTATTTAAATTGAGATCATGTATACAACTGCCGTGCTTCCATTTATCTAGAGACTTAGTACTCTTTGCTTTTCATTTTTTTTTTGAGGTACGCTCAGTGCTCTTTTAGTACCAAAAATTTTCCCCCGGGGTGGGGTGTGATACATAGCAAGGTATAATTTCTATTGAGACTTTCTCCAAGGCTTGATTGATGGTACTGCATGATGGGAGTATGAGCAATAATCAATGAGTGAAGGAACTGTTTTAGAGAGTACATACTAATACATGATGTGTGTGTGTGTGTGTGTTTTTTAAGATAATACAAGTTCAAAAAACAAAAATGATAGTTTGTCATTCAAAAAGCCTTTTAAGATAACCGTACACAAATCTTGTCTGTTTCTTTTGAAATAATGACAAATACGAAATTGTAACATAATATTTGTTTCTCATTTCAAAGTGCAACGACTAACAATACTTGAACACATACAAATCACCATGAGATATCAAACATGTCAAGAGATAATATAGTTACACTATACTATTCATTTTATAAATGCACTATTTGTAACATCCCGCGAAATTTAACAATAAATGGTAATTATTTTGCAAATGATTTGCCTCAATCATAAAGATTGTTACCTAAATAACATCCAAAGAAAACTTATAGGGTTTGATCAAGGTAAATCAAAGTACGGTAACTTAATTGAAAGATAATACAAAGTGTAAGGATTTCTCGCGCAATAAACGTGGAAACTACGTTGATTTCTCGCGCAATAAACGTGGAAACTACGTTTAGCCACATCGCCTTAATATGTGTACAGCGCCACGTCGTGCCACGTGGTGCGATGTGAATGGCGAAATTTAAAGATTTATTAAAAACACCTAAATTCAAACTATTATAAATAGGACTCAAAGGTCCTCAAGGTTTTCAAAACCTCCAAACCATCATCTCTCTTTCCCGTACCAACCAAATTCGTCCAAAAGTGACCATGGTAGATAAACAACCCTAACAACCTACCTAATACCTTGTTTTGCCCTTGAAAAAGGCTCTCTGTCATACATAAAAAGGTTACAACCAAAATAATGACTTTGAAGTGAGGAATATTAAGGTTTTGGAGGTCTTTTTCCACTTATAACTAAAGAAACTATTGGAGAATCAAAAGAATATGCAATCTTTGGAAATTAAGAGGTGAGTAACTTAATACTTTTATTCTCTTTCTACATGCATAAAGTTTTGATAAGATAAATGTGTATTTGATTGATGATTTTCATGAGACAAACATGGATTTTGATGCATTGTTATGGAAAGAAATATTGGTTTATTGCATCTATATCGCTAGTTAATCCTCAACCCATTCTGAATTGCTCTGTGGAACATGACCTTGCTATGTGGTCTTAGTCATTCTGGCTATGTGGTAATCTTTGTGGCCTTGCTGTGTGGTATTGACCAATTTGAATCTTTGTGGCATGCTATGTGGTTTTGGCCAATTTGAATCTTTGTGGCCTTGCTGTGTGATCTTGGCTAATCCTATGCACACCACGGGTAGTACTTTAACTAGTGATAGGGTCTTTTTGTGCATTTAATGGCTTTGTGCATCCAAAGGCTTTGTGAAATACATAGCTTTCCTGAAAATATATTTTCTTATATGAAAGGTGAATTAAGATATTTGGTTATTCATTGAGTACTTTGTACTCACCCCCTCATTTTCTACAATTCTGTAGGTATTAAATTAAGAAGTTATGTGGCCAGATCGTCTCAAGACGGAGGAGATTCATGTATGTGATCGAGACTTCAGTGTATGCGGCCGATATTTCGTTGTGGGTAGCTCACAGAACATTTAATTATCAGAGTGCGCAGCGAAAGTGCTTTGATATTTTAAACTGTATTTGTACCAATTTTTAATTGTTAAAGGCTTCCGCTATTGTATAAAAATTCAGTTTTTAACACTATTTTTTGTAATTATATTAATATATATTTTACATTTTATGTCCTAATATTTTTATTGAATTCCTTTCCACAGCCTTATATATCAATTAATGCTTCTTGCTCCAAATTAAATAATGATTTCTGTTTAAATTCTTTTGTTTGGGTTCTTTCAAAAAGGGGAAACACGTAATTATACTTGACTATTTGTCATTTTGTTTTCATACTAATTTGAAAAAGGATGCTTGACTTTTAAGTAGTTATGAAATTTTAGTAGTAGGTACAATTATAATCTTGTGACTAAATCAAATACCTAAGAGATGAACAAAATAAGCTAGGTAACAACAACAATTAAGACGTAAATGTACAATAACAAGTACTCTTTCTGTCGCGCAAAAAAATCCACTATTCCTTTTTCTTCTGTCAAAATTATAGTCCACTTTCCTTCGTTAAATTTTTAATTTTTTATATACCCCTAATTAATATGTATTGTTTTTTAATATATAATATAATATGCATTGTTATTAACAAACACAAGAAAACTCAAAATGGAATAATAATAATAATAAATAAAAGCAATACATAAAGAAAACTGATCTTAAATATTACTTTTCCAACAATAGTAATTACACGTTCTTAAACATTGGAGCATACTATACTATTTTTACAAGATGGAGAGAGTAAAAATTGTCATATAGTTAAATGTGGTGTGGTCATAAAGAAAAAAATTATCATCAAATTTTGTTTAATATTATAAAAAATATTGGAGGAAAGGGAAATCAAACACTTAATTAAAGGTGTACGGAACTCATTTAAATGTTATATGACGACATGAATTTTGACAAAATTAGCATAGAATCACCAAATGATAGATAAATGAATACGTAATCACTAGTGTTGGTAATTGGATGGAATTAAATGACTAATTTTAATATACTATCACATGTTTTAACATTTTAATTTGACTTATCATTTAATAACAGTATACTAGAAAAATGATAATCATTACCTAGTCTCATTCTAACGTCTTACACATAGCACCAAATGGCTATTGGAGTACACTACATGAGAAATCACAACCATATAGTGTGCATTGATACACTTCACATGGCTATATAGTGTCATATGTATGACATTAAATTAATTTTATTATTACTACTGATAAATATCGTGTATTTAAAATTTTCTAAAAAATTTAATCAAACTCTAAAAATAGAACTTGATCACCTATGTGTTCTTTTACTAGATGTTTGTCACTTAAATAATTTTAAAAATAGAGCTTGATCAAGAATTTCAGAAAAACCGATCATTATTCATATTTGGGTGTTGAACACACAATCTAATGAAGAGAAAGCTTTGTCCAAGGCAGTAATAATGTGGGTGGACGGTCAACGGATGAGGTGATCAAAATGTCTTGTCGAATGAGTTGTAGCCTTTTCATTACAAATAATCACTTTTCAAAATGCCTCTAAATTCATGACGTTGCCTGATTCCATTCTCCCATCATCAAATCTCTGTGATTATACATTTATCTTTTCTTTTTAAATATATTTTTCCTTTTAAGAGTGATTGATTCTCATTATACTAATACCTCCTTACAAAAATAATCATATTCTTTTTTCATATAAATTAAAAAAATTTATTTAATAATATCGAAAAAATAAATTTTAACATTATTTTCCAATTATACTATTTTATTTATTAATTATTCAACTTTAATAATTTTATCGTTTTTATAACTATATATATTAAGAGAATTAATATTTCAACTACTTTTTAAAGAAAAAAATTTGATCATATTTTGAGACAAACGAAAAAAAAACTGGACAATCTTTTTGAGACAAGGGTAGTAATTATTATGAAAATTTTATAATAATGAGAAGAAAGGTAAAACAAGCATTATATAGTTAAAAAATTTAAAATGTGTGGTTATAACTAAATATATATTAATCAAATTAAAGGTGGGTGGAAATTATAAATTTTCCATAAGCATAACGAGAATCAAATAAGAAAAGGAAAGGAAAAGATAGTCATATATGGAAATTCGTGTCATACACGTGAGTCTAGTCAAACATGCATATCTAATTAGTTTGAGTATATTCTATTTTGAAAGAGAAATGGATTGTAAACATACATCCTATCATTCTCGTTTGAATGAGAACACATTGAACATTTTTAAAGAGATCAAATGATCGTCATTTATTGGTGTGACTTGTTATTCTTCTCACGTACAAGGAAAAAATTTAAATACTCTCAAGTGTATACCAAGTCAACTAGGATCCAACATATAGGTTCTAAGGCCCGACATATAGGACGACCTTTATTTGAGTTTTTTATTGGCCTAGAGTAACCTATCATTTGATTGGCCAAAAATATCACATCCCATAAATATAGTCTAATTCTTATTTTCACAGAGATTAAAAAAAAGTTTCTTTAATAATGATTTTAGAAAAGAAAATTTAAAATCATTTTTCAACTATACTTTTCATTTACTAATTATTCCACTTTAATAGAATATTTTCTTTATCATAATGAACATTAATAGTGGTATATAAAAAAATTTAATATTTCAACTACATTCTTAAAAAGAAAAGGTGACATATTTTGAGATACATGAAAAATGAATACGAAACTATGTTTATGGGATGGAGATTGAACTCCTTCTTTCGCATGAAAATAGTCACATACTTATTTTCACATAGATTAAGATATATCAATTAATATTATTAAAAAAATATAATTTAAGAACATTTTTCTTAACATATCATTTTATTTAATTGTTATTTCACTTGAATAATTCTTATCTGTTGATAATAATGTACATTAAATAAAATATATAAAAAACTGAGAAATTAATTAAAAAAATAGACTCTAACAATTAAAAACCCACGTGTGTTCAAATTAAAAAACACAAGCAAACTCTTAGATCCACATGTAATTTTTTAATTAAACCATAAAGGATCAAGTATGTAATCTTAAAGTACCATATATGTAAATGTGATTAGACTTCAATTATCTCTCACTTACAGTGCTGGGAAGCACATAATTGCAAGGGCATTCAAATGTCGGGTTCTTCTATAGAAACAGATCGGGCTCTATAATTGGAGCCCCATCTATTTCTACAGAAAATTCATATATTAGATGTTATTAGATAATACAGTGGCAGTCATGTAAAGATAATCATTTATTTTTTTATGTATGTTCTAAATTATAGTTCACTTTTTTTATTTAATTTCTTAATAATGTTCTAATATATCTCTATTTATTGTACAGTATAATCAAAAATGACGATTTGAAGTGAAATATTAAGTAACTGAAATGACATATTAAAAAATATATTCTTTAAATTGCACTTTTCTAACAATTTTAATTGAGTTTTCTAAATTTATATGAAAAATGAAGGGTAATTGTTTTTGTAGGATGAATGAAGAAAGTTGAATTAATTGGATAATTTATTCATACATTTAACTCAACTTATTATTTTTCTAAATTTATATAAAAGGCAGTTTTTTTTAAGTACAATTATAAATCTGCATCATAGCAGATATTTATCTTACTGAAATACAGCACCAAAAAAATTAACAATACAAACTCAGATATAGTGAGAATACACACTACAATAAAATATAGAAAATACCCCATATATGAGAATCGAACTTGGGACCTCGTAGTCCCACACTTGTAACACAAAATAAAAAGGTAGTTACTACAAACTTGTAACACCTAAAAAAATTAAATAAAAATTGAAAAATCACTATCAAGCAATAACTATAAATCAGCCATATCCAATATGCATCTTCATACTTGTTTGCATGTACACATTATAGTATTATAAACATTACCAAACATTGCACATTGTAGGCACGTTTGTGCCATGTGATGATATGTTCTAACACGTGCATTTTCATGTTCATTACATATACCAAATTCATCAATCACAGGCAGAGACAAAGGGGACGGGGACCGCCCCCGGTTCAATTAGTTCTTGACAAAGACTCGAGGAAAGACGCCAAATCACACTAATTGGATTAACCAAGTGCACCTAGCTAGATGTGAGCAGACTTTAATCAAGAACTGAAGTGTATTATTACCTTTGATGAAATGATGAATCGTTTAAAACTTTCAGTAGTGAATTCATTCAAAAAACAACTTGACCAAGTAATTAAAAATCTGTCTCTCCCTCAAACACACACAAAAGGATCGAATGCACATTGAAGTTTCCAAGTTTAGTAATTATAGAATTATTACAAGTTTTATAAAATATGAAATTAAATATATTCAAATTACATACCACATTCAGCTGTATTTTACTACCCCGGACTTCAATACATTTCGCGATCAATTCTCTAATTGGTGAAATAAATTCTCTCTCAAAAGTTTACCTTAATTGACTCTCGTTTTGTTACTAATTAATTAGTACTTTTAATTTTCAAAGTACCAGTGATTCACTTTTCCCTACAATTACATACTCCCTCTGTCCCAGTTATATAATCCATGTTGCTTTTTTGGAGCATCTCAATTATATAGTCTTCTTTCTTTATTAAGAAGTCTAAAATTGAATTATTTTACTAATTTACTCTCATT
This sequence comes from Nyctanthes arbor-tristis, assembly GCA_963692815.1. NCBI lineage: Eukaryota > Viridiplantae > Streptophyta > Magnoliopsida > Lamiales > Oleaceae > Nyctanthes > Nyctanthes arbor-tristis. The sequence continues at coordinate 21,573 of CAVNYN010269531.1, forward strand.
TAGTACTTAGTTAAAATTAACAATTTTAAATTCTACAAAACATATATCTTCAATATAATTCTTAATCCACTTGAAGTAGCAAAGTTGGCTATATAATTGGAATGGAGGAAGTATTTGTGTAACAGTTCAAGTTCCATTTAGGACCACCCGAATTCTTGAATATTTTCTTCTTGCATTCAAAGTGTAATCACATGGAATGCCAAATAAAAGGACTCGATGTCTTTTCCTTTTCCACAAACGTAATATTTTTCCCTTTTTTTTACTTTTTATTTTAGTTTTGACAATAACATATGCAAACACTAAACAAAACGGTAACATAATTTCATTATGTAATTGAAAGTATTTGCATTCCTAAGATGAAATTCATATTGATGTTCTTCACTTCTCTATTAAAATTCAAACAATATTGAACCAATAATACCATTTAAGGCAAAATTTAAGAAAATCTGCTTGTTGAGCAGGTACTCTGTCAACTCACCTTTACCAAAATAGTAACAAAATACCACTTACATTTACTCACAATACACTACTCTAAATGAAAATTACACTTTGAATTACCATATATTTAACATTTATGTCTCCTATACTTTTGTCATATTCAGAATTAATAACATGCATCATTGCAACTCAAATTAAATTAAAATTTTCTTCTCTTTAGATAAAAATAGTCAACTAGAACACCCCGTACCCGATGAGTGTTATTATAGCACAACCATCTCACCGAAAGGCGAAAGCTATCTCTTTGTTGAAATCTTTCAAGCCATCATGAATGAATTCCATGAATGAATCATTTGGAAAACAGAGCATTCACTTTATTCATCAGTTTTCAAAAAATCATAACTCATGACCATAATAAAAGGAAAAAGAAAAAAAAGAGACACACAGAATACATAGAATATAATGTCTTTATAGAGGTGGACTGATACACATTTTAAAGATCAGAAATTCACCTTAGAAAGTTAAACCCCACCCACCCAACCAAAAAATATTTAGATTATATAAAACACTACACTTAGAAAAGTAAAATATAATAAAATAAAAAAAGATAACCCCTGGCCCTGCTGGATCCAAACTACCTATCTATAACTGAAACTCCAAACAACAAAAGATCGATGCTACTCTTTCCTTCTTTCTTAAACTACTTCTTGATTACTCCAACATGGTGAACTGGACAAAAGGATCAGTACTTGTGCCAATGGTGCTGGGGGCCAATTTTATTTCTTGCCAGATTTCGAACAGGAACCGGAATTAGAGGTGGTGGAGAGGTTGAGATCAGGAATGGAATTCTGGCCGGCGGCCGCCTGAGAGAGCCTCTGTTTCAGTTCATTGAGCAGTGCCTGATTCTCCTGGTTCAGAAGCTCTGCTTTCTTCCTCAGCCGTTCGTTTTCCTTCATTATGTAGCAGTTCTCCAAGTAAAGCTTCGAGTTCAGCCTCTCCATTTCCTCTGTTTCTCTCTGTATCAAAAAAAAGCTTTACAAATTACAACTCCAAGAAAAAACCCAAAAAAGAAACAATTAAAAAGCCTTGCTACAATGTAATAACAGAACAGAGTCTCTCTGTGTCAATGCTTATAAAAGCTTTATTACAACTCCAAGAAAAAACCCAGAAAGTAAAAAGACATACTACAACGTAAGAACAGAACACAACACAACACAACACAACAGTGCGTGTCTGAAAAAGGCTACCTTTTCGAAGGTTAGCTTTAGACAGAGAAGAAGAAGGTGGGTTTGGAAGCAGCAGAAAAAAAGTGAGCGACAAAGGGAAGGGAAGGGTCAATATATAGTGCAAAAAGGTAAGAAGAAAATCTGAGATGAGAGAGAAAAGGAGCATGCAGAAGAGAGAGAAAGCATGCATGAAGATTGAAGGCGGCTTGGGATTCAGATTTTCATTAAAAATGTTCCATTTTACTATGATTAATGATGATGAGTTTTTTAGGGGATGGCGTCATGTGAATGATGAGAGTTGCAGAAGGGGGGGGGGGTAGAATGGGGATTGAACTGGGGGAAGGGTATTTTGGGTAATTGAGATGTAACACTCAAAAATGATGGGGCGGGTGGGGCTCGGCCGTCCGAAGATTCGCAATGATGGTGTGGATTGGTTCAAACCAACGCCACTCCATCATCACTGCCCCTCCAAATGTCCACTGATGATTCTCTTTTGTTTGGTTTTGGGTTTCAATTTTTGTGAAAGATTTTTCACATTCCCATGGTATTCATCCAAATCTTTTTGTGGGTTTCCTAATGTATAACTACTTGATATGTAACCGATTGAACTTACTGATTCGACTTTATTCGATTCTGATTAACATTGATCTATACTAAAATAGTATATTGCTAGATAGTTTTGAATGTTACGACTGATAATATAATCACATATTTTTATAACTTTGATACAATTTGTAGTTTTAAAAGTGAATTGTACATTACTTTCAAAAAAAAAAAAAGAAGTGAATTGTACATTATTTCATTTATCATGTACCTATAATATTTCACAATCTAATAATATAGTCACTCTCTTCGGCGCATCATGTAAGGGCTTGAGTTACCATTCATTTCGTATGATTCCAGCTTTATAGTGGAAGTTAAATTGAACTCGATACTCATTAGAATCGGAATGAAACAAATCGAGTCCATGTTTATTGACATTATTGCCCCTTTTAGCTTAAAAAGAATTATATAATTTGAATCATATATGTAAACTACATGCATTAACATTTAAAAAAAAAAAATACAAACCGAAGTCATAAATTCCAGAGGAGGGCATCAAGATTCCCTAGTTGATGTCATTAAGTAAAGCATAATGACAGTTTAGCCCTAAAGCTAAATTGGGTGCTCCATGATGGTCTTTTGGTTCACGTTATGATAACACATGCAATTATGTTGCCTAGCTACTATCATATGCTAACCATTTTTTTCCATACTAAGTTTAAGCTTGAAATTATGGTAATTACGGGATAGGTATGATGAGAGTTGGGTTCCGAATTGCATCAATGTGATGAATCATAACATCAACCGTTAGGTTTTTGAATTGGCTTCGTTATGAATTGCATTGTGTCCTTGTTGTCAAGTAATCAATGGTGACCTAAATAGACCTGTGATACAGATACAAGTGCTAAACTAATGAGCCGAGTGAGTTCAGAAGCCTTACAGCAACAGAAACATAAAGATTTAGAGTGTGCACTAACTTATATTTACAGAATCGAATCCTTTTACATCAAAAACTTTAATTAATACTGGAATCTTCGACAACAGTAAGAAACTAAAAAGTTCAAATGCTAATCGCCCCCCAACTACTCAAACAAGACACGTTTGAATTGTTAAAAGATTTCAGTACTCCTGAACCTACGTACCGGAGTGAAATTTGTCAATTGGCAAAGTGAAAATTGATCCTCAGACATAAAAATATAGGTAAAAAGAGTTGGTCCCATATGTTTGTTCAGTTGTGGACCATTCATAGCCAATGAAACACAAGGGCAAACGCGCATTGACCCTCAAGTGCAAGAAAAGATTAATAATAATTAATATTTTTGGCTAATAAGTTGAAATTCTTTCTTCTTCTTCTTTCTTTGTTATAATTATTATAATTAATTGTTGGGGTCTGAAAATCCAATTGATGGCAAACACTACTAATAATGGCTTCCTCTTCTCTTTCTTGAGCCATCTTACATACATTTATTTTGCTTTTCGCAGCCATTTTTAGTCACCCCTCCAATTTTAAAGAAAAAAGGGCAGTTTCCTTTCATGATTCTATGTGTTTGGGGGGATGGTTTTTCATTAATGTATGGCAGTGATCAAAAGATTTGCATGACCATAGCCATCAAAGCATTCATTCAACTCCATTGAGTGCTCATCATCATCATCTACATTTGCCTATCAAATACAATTATTTACCCACCCCCTATTGCCTTTGGACCTCTTTTTACCTTATTATGTAAAAAAAAAGAATTTTATGGGAAATAATAATTGTTGTTTTTATTAGGGACCATTCATATTTGAGATATGTCCCCTCCGTCCATCATACATTTCGAGTTTTTATAACAGTCAACACTATTTACTATCTATCTAGATTTGGAATCTTATATTGTTACAATCAGTAGTGTAGGGGATTATATTGCTTGACTAGTTTCAATGCGAAATACATGATCAGTTCAAGGGGTTAGAGTGAAAAAATTTACTACTAATGCATCATCAAATAGTGATGGTCGTAACGGGTGGCCATAACAGCTAGTACTTCTCTATGACTTCAGACTTTATTATTGTGAATAAGTTATCTTCAGAGTGTTTGGCAGCTCCTTGGATTATAATCCAGATTATAATATGTTATACGATATAATTTTATTGGTTGCATTTTATAAAAAGTAAAAAATTACTGCTTGATTTTACTTTTTAATCTTTTGAAAAAAAAAATAAAACTAATGAAATGATATCGTGTGGCAGATTATAATTCAAAGGAGTTGCCAAACACCCTGTTGATCAGAGAAATGATTGATTGCAAAGAGCGCGGGGAGCTAGCTAGCTAGGTCGTCGAATACGTGTAAGTATGATAGGGCATTATTGATACACATGTGAAGAAGTGATTATATATGGGAGGAGGAAGGAGCAAGTGTGGGGGGTACAAACACATGTGAAGACACTTAATTGTGAATTTACTTTATTTCCATTGAACCAGACCCATGCAATGACCTCAGCCATACAAAGAAGAAGAGGAAGAAAGCCAAAAATACCTTCAACTCAATCGGCAAAATTATAATGATTTCACATAATATCAATCCCTGCAAGGCCTAATGATGGATATTACATTATATGCATTGAACCCTACACGTGAGCTTGCCAATGGATAACTTAAAATCTACTGCACTGATTATTTGGGACCACTAATGCTCTTCTATTTCTATTTTATTTCTCACTACTTATGACTTTTTAATATATTACCCAACTTACATAGCACTAGTCTCAACAAATACAGCTGCTCTTTATATTCTTTCGAATTAGATACTTCGACTGTTCATCGATCGGTCTATTCATTTGTAAGTATCAACATCGCACAATGTGTCGTATTCTTATCAAGACACTTTCGATCTAACTTGAGTTTTAGATTTCATGTGCCAGACTAAATCTGAGACGTGAGTCATGGAGTAACTCTTGTTATTCTAGGATGTTTCGAACTAGATACTTCATTTGTTCAACGATTAGTCCATTCATTTGTAGGTATCAAAGTCACATGATGTGTTGTATTCTTATAAAGTCATTTTCGATGCAACCAAAGTTTTAGATTTGTGCTGGACTAAATCTAAGACACAAAGTAACTTATGTTATTCTAGGTTGTTTTAAGTGGTGTGAACACATATTATTAAAAATTTAAAGTGTTTCTATAGTAAGTTAGATAGAGAGATGGATCAAATTATTAAAATTATAAACACAATTTAATTTGGAAGGAGATCAACTTTTTGTATGTCATATGTCTAGCTTTTCACAAACATTGTCATTGTCTTAATTATTTATGCACTAAGACACATTATTAATTATTATTGAAGGGGGGGGGGGCGCATAGAGGATCGTGTACAGAATCCTTCCACCTCTCTGGAAAGTTCAATAAGTTTAATATATAAATTCTTGCAAAGTACCACATTAGAATATTATTGTGAATGTTCTTAAATACTTCTTCCGTGTTTGTTGTGATTAAAGCTGATCTATATTTTTAAATAGTAATTAGGTGATTCAAGCTAGACAGTATCTTAGTTAATTAATAACATTGCAACACTTCACTTCTCTCTTCCAGAGATGCAAATAAAGTGTTCGAGTTTAATTGGTCAAGAAGTAAAAGTTTCATATCCATTTTTTTTAAACAAAGTCAAAATTTAATATGAATAACATATTCCTCACGAAAAATAAATTCCCACAATTTTCAATAATTTTTCTTTACATTCTTATCATGGATTCTCTTAAAAGATTAACTTTCAATAAATCTACTCTACGTGAACCCAATTTTTCCATGAAGACACGTAGTCCCCAATTATTGAGACCACAAGCATACATGGCACACAAATGTTGCGACATAGACATCATGCGTGTGTCACACGGTGCCAGTGTGGCAGTGACATATGTGCATTTGGTCTCCGTAGAAAAATTCAAATACGATCTAATCTCTATGCTATAGTTATATCACCCTCACGTCTATCGTCCTTGGTTCCCATTTTTTCTTTTCTTTTCTTTTTTGAATTTTTGAAAAGGGAGGGGATTTGGGGCAAAACTTTTATTATGTAATTTTAGTAGTTCCGCTATTCATAAATCATTCAGGTAATCATTTACAAACTATGGTAAATTTACAGTCTTATTCTTAAATTATTTTTCCCAATTACACAATATACGAGGTTAGATTGTCAATTTACCCCCATTTTGTAAAAAATTACCTGAATGATTATTTACAAATAGTATTTTCCAAATTTTATGGGTACCTTATCTTGCTCCATACTAATGTGGCGCGCCACCAACAAATAGAGGAAATTGAATTTATAGAAGAAATAAAGAATCAATTTAATTAATGTTATAATTTCATACGAAAAGTAGAATTGACAAAATGTTATCCGGCTAGATTCCTGAATAAACATGAATGAATATTTTTCTTTTATTTAAATATTAATTAACTTTCTCTAATATTAATTAGCCCGATTGAGAAAAAGAACAATATTTTGTATTGCTATCTTCAAGCTTATCTTCTCAAGATTCAAAAATTCCTACAAAAATCATGCTTTGTTTTTAGCCTATAGTTACGAAGTAAATATATTGTATTGTGTAAAATTTTTATCCCTTTAAAGAAAAACAGTCGTAATTATTAAATTTATAGCCGGAAATATTAAGAAAAAATTAAAATTATAATGTTTAATTAATCTAAAGTAACAATATATATGTTTAATTAATTAAATATTCAAGTTAATTAAGATAATTTATAAAAAAATAAAAGTTCTAAAATGAAATTTATTATCTGATTAATATGGCTTATCAAGTAAGTTCCTCATTCATATTTATTTATGTTGTTTTATTGTTATTTGACGAATACATGTTATCAATTATGTTTCTTATTCATATTAATTAATTTTCATTCTTTTATGAATTATAGACTACAAATTTTTTGCTAAAAAAATTATAAACTACAAATATTTTAATCATTGTATAATCAAATTTATCTATAATTTAAATAATTAAATAATAATAGATATGTATTAGTTAGTAAATTAAATAGTGAATCTTATTTCAAAAAATTAGATAGATAACGTAAAGGCGAATAAAAATTAAAAAAATTTGAAAAATTTAAGAATACCACACGAGTTACCGCAATATGAAATAAAATATCGAAAAAGACCTTATTAGCAGACTTTTTAGCAGGAAAATTGAGGTACAAGGGTACCATAGATTAATTTACTTATATATATGCTACTTTTTTAAGGATTATATTTTTTATTTGCTAGACTAAAATAGTAACGTAATATTATATATAGTATTTGTATAAAATAAAATGAAGTATCATCTGATTAAAAATGTATATGAGCAAACGAAATATTATTCAGTTAAAATGGTAAGTCAGGAATATACTTTCTTATGAGTATGAAAATTTTTACGTGAACAAGTATCGAGTGAATGTGAATATGTACATACTCATACATATTGCTAGACTAGATAGATGATATAAATGTAAAATGTAGTAAAATATTAATCGAGTACATAAACGAGTAACTATTAATATATTATTAATAAAATATTAATTCAACGTGTCAAATACTAACTCGAAACTATATTTTTTTGCTATGCAAATCCAATGGCACGTATTTGTTCAATATTTTATTGTTCATTATTATTGAATTTTTTTTTTTAGAATTAGTCTTCCTATGCAACGCATGGGGGAGATGCTAGACTCATAGTTACTATAGTTGATTGTGATTCGATCATTTGATTGCTAATTATTACAACTTTATATAGTTTGGCCTTGTGAACTTGAATGACATGTTTGGAATGGACTCAAAATTATAAACTTAGTTATGCAACTAAATATATGTTCGATACTCAAATATTTTACTACAAATATCCAATGGTGATTTGTGATTCACATATCAATTCCTAATTCTAGACAATATAATTGGTATATTATACTTTATTTATAGATCGGAAGATATTTAAAAAAATAAATTTACACGTTAATTTTGACACAAATGTACACTATAACTCTAACGATTGTTATTATAAAATCATGTTACTTTTTAAATGATTATATTTATTATTTGCTAGACTAAAATAGTAATGGTATATTATGGGTACTTACATAAAATAAAACGAAGCATCTCCCAATTAAAATAGTATATGGGAAAACGAGGTATTATCTGATTAAAATGGGTGTGCCTAAGGTACTTTCTTATACGTGTATGAAATTTTTTATGAGAACGGGTATCGAGCGAATACGGGTATGTATATGCCCAATACATATTATTAGACTGATAACTAATAATATTAAATAAGTTAAATGATTTAAAAGTAAAATATAGTAGAAGATTAATCGAGTACATAAAAGGATAACTATTAATATGTTATTAATACAATATTAATTTAATGCTTCAAATACTAAATCAAAATTGTATATTTACTAATTTTTTTATGTAAATCCGATGGCACGTAACTGTGCAACGCATGTGTGAGGTTTCTTTCGATTTCACCATTGGCAATGACATTAGTGTTGTATGATATTTTTTAGTATCTTGGTATCCTGTCTTTTAAGAGATTTAGTTTACTATATTTTGTGATAGTTATACTTTATTTTTGTTTTCAACTTTTCATCTAAAATAGATACGGGTACAATATAAAATATGATGTTATTTATTTTTACAATACTACAATGTAATCATGCATAAATACATACATGAATAAAATAGGTTGTGCTATGTGAATTTTTTTTTTAGTTTTTCTGTATGAGGTCAATCCAATTAACTATATTATCTTTCAATATTCTTACCGGCTCTCTTCACAACCCGAATTCTATTATCAAAATTTATTGTCAAGGTGAATTATATGAATCTCTTTTATTTTATCAATTATCCAAGATATTTTTTTGTTTCCGTTGTCACTAAGAAAAAAAGAAATATAAATTATGGCAACATTAACTGTATCGAATTTCACTAAATTTTTGCCTTAGTTGTAAATGGATAAATGATATTTAATTAGCTGTCAATAATTATATCAAGAACTTTAATTTAATAGGAATTAGGTCTCTCCACTTTAATTATCAATAATTGTATCATTAAAATTATATGTAATTACAAGAAGGTCACTTTGTTAACGCTATATTATTGACTTATCATCATCAAATTATAGTATCAAATAATAAGAAAATGATTACTCTAAATGATATATTATTGAACTCTAAATGACATAATTTTAGAGTTCACAACGTATTTAACATTTATCTTGACATATAATTTTAAATAAATTTTAACCGATTGCCATGCATCGTAGAGGTAGTCATGCTATCATTTCGTCATATTTTAACAATAACTTCTACTGAAAATCTTTACAAATCTGAATTCTTGAATGTGATATGATACTCTAGAATTTTCAGCCATAAATTGAAGTTAAAGATCAATATTCGTGGTATATTGTTGTGAAATTTTTGTCATTTGACTACATTTGACATGAGACTTATAATCTCAAGACATGGAGATCGCATTATTTAGCCAAAAATTCTATCTCAAATACAGGTAACAATTTTTTTATTGTAAGAAAGACTCTGATACTATTTAATCTGAGACTTCCTTTTACGATACAAATTACAATTGTAAATGTCAATCTTTTATATTCTTTTATGATATTAAGTATCTAAATCTTTATTAAACTACTTTTGATGTATGACTTTTTCAATGGATCTCTACTTGTGCATCGTACATGTGAAAAATCTAGTATGTGTTTAAACTTGTAGAGTCTACTTTTATTTTGAATCTATTTTCGTCAAAATAGATGGCAGCCCAGTTTAGAAGACCTTGCCCGCTAATTTTCAAAAGTTTGAAAGCCTATTGTTAAAAACAGAGATTAGAGATGCGAACGCAAAAATATACTACAAAAGTTAAAGGACTTCATATGCTATATTGTTCTTTACCTCTTCTGTTTTATTCCCCCCCCCCCGCCCTAATAAATACATGTTCTGTGGTTTGACTTGTAGGCTCACATTCTAAATGGCACCACTCGGGTTCAAATCACACATATCCTTATAAGAATAATAAATACATGCTCTTAATTGGAGAATACAAAAGGAAAAGGGAAAAAGCGAAGAAAAAGGTTAAAAGGAGAATAATTAAATAAAGCTCTTCACTAGGAAAAGTTAACATGTTATTCGTACGCCCTGTTATTAAATTGAAAAATCTAAGAGGACATAAAAAGAGACATTATTAGGTGACATTTTTTTGTGGCACATTTGTATTGGATAATGAAAAATTAGCCATGTAATCATCAATTAATAAATGTGACACATGAGAATGTCACGTAATAATGTCTACTTTTTATGTCCCCTTAGAATTGCTCTATTAAATTAACTTTAATCTAATCTCATAAAAATGCCTCTCTGTTTATCAAATTAAAATGTTTCCGGAAATATAATTTATTTATTTTAAATGGGGTTCTTAATTAATTTTCTGGTTTCATTTAGGTCCCCGAAGCTGTCATTTTTGGCCACGCAATGATTGATAAGCTTAACGACCGAAATGTGGCAAAAGAATGTATGCGGACCCAAACTAGATGGGTCGTAATGTTCCCCCGGGTGGGGGGGGGGGGCTGTGAGTGACAATTTCTTTATCTAATTAAAAGAGATGAGTTGCTCGTTTTCTTTTGTCCCGGAAAAAAACACTTCCCAATCTAGCTTACTTAATAATAATTATTTTATTCAGGCCAAGATTTTTGTAATTTAATGACATCCATATTTATTTCTTTCATCAAAGTTTCAATTCTCCTCCCCTACAATCTCTTTGTAACGTTAAAAAAAATATCTTATTAAGAAAAAACTTAATTAATTTCAAAGTACAACCTAGAATCAAACATTTAACAATGTATTTGGGACGTCACAATTAAATAGTACTCACTTATTATCCACACCCACTTCTTCTCTCAAATTATGATTTCATTAAATTACTATAATTCAATATATCAATTAAGAAAACATATCTCTAGAATTCCCCATATATGTTTTACTTAATGGAAGGAAAATCATCAATTCATAAGGTAATAATTTTGTCAAAATTCTTTAATAAACTTTGTTTGTTGAAAAAATTATTTCGCTCATTAGTACACTACACACCCGATGGGAGGTAGATCCTACCAGCACCGTGAGGCCTATCTCATATAGAATGTGTGCATGTGTACAACATAACAGCACTAATTAACCTAACAGCCCTAACCAATTAATATTCAAATCAAATTTCCCCGACCCACTTAATAAGTTATCATTGCTTAGGCTGCCATCTTTCACACTATTTACTCCAGTGACATGTCACTGGTTTGATTGTATCTTGAGATTTTTTTTCTCCCGTACCATGTGCTAGTTTATTTGTGTGAAAATATTTATTTCCCAAACAAAAAATGTTATTATTTTGTAGAATCTTGAAAATACTTGAGAATTTGAGGGAGGAATGAATATTCTTCAAAACAAATTGCGCTGAGACAAGAATTGAAATACACAACAGTAAACATACGAAAATGTTTTAAACCCGACAGTTGACTCAATTAGTGCGCATGTTCTCACATTTGAACACGACAAATATACTGTAATTGTTAACTTTGGAACAGGACACATAAAGATGTCATCACAAATCATACTTTGTGTGCGTATGTAGTTTTCGTTAGTATAAATCAATTGTTTTGATTCACACTTTTATCGCAAGCTGCAACGTTTGTTAACCAGACATCATCGGATGCAATTGCCACGTCATCCTCGTTCCGATGCCACTTCAACTGTGCGTGGGTCCCATTTACCACCTCAAACTCTCCGTACCCAAAGCTTGCCTCTCTAAATACTGATATTTTGGGTTGTGGGCTTATAAATCTGATCAAAATAGAAAATATTAATGTCAAAAAATGATACTCTATTTCTTTAATTAATTTATTGATGAAAAAGGAAATATGATACAATTAAATAATTATTAATTACTTCGTTGCAAGGCCGTGGCGATTGCCTCCATCACCAATTGTGAAGTACATTGGACCACATTCGTCAGATTGATCTTTGTAAACTCGTGTCTAACGATAATAATAAGTAAAATAAAATGTAGATATCGACGAATTAATAGTTTTTGAAGAAAGTAGAAGTGCTAGGAATATAAGAAGGCTTACGAATCTTTCATAGGCATGGACATGCCCTGCAAAGACTACATCGACTCGGGCCGCATAGAGTAAATCTTCCATGGATCTTTTCATGCCGAATGACTGGTATTCTCCCTGATGAGCCTCGTTAGAATTGTACCAAGGGGCATGTACTAAGGCAATTAGCCACGGCGTTTTTCTCCGGTCGACCTTTTTCAAATCGGCCTGCACCCAATTATACTGAGCCGAATCGTGCTCGAATTCGGTATATGAACCCAACATTACGACGTGAACACCAGCAACTTCAAAAGAGTAGTACAAGTTAGAAGATGAGCCACTCTCCTCATATGGCATAACCCATCTCGCATTGTATGATGTGAAGGGTTCTTGATGAATTCCAAGGATTTTTTCGATCTCGTGGTTACCTTGCGTAACCATCCACGGCCGTTCACTAGCCATTGGTTGGACCAAGTTCCCAAACGTGTCCCACCATGGCTGGTACATGTCTGCGTACGATAAATCACCTGGTAACAACAGGACATCGTAGTTCGATTTCACTATATGTTGAAGGGTTGAGTTTGTCCACTCGGTCTGTCCTAGGTCACCTGCACTATAGGATGCTCAAATTTTGTCACTAGTTCAATATGGTATCAGAAAAATGAACCTAACTTATCGAAAATTCTTTAAAGGTAGAATGGGGTTTCATTATGGAACCAAAAAATGATGTGGGGTCAATATGTCAGTACTGTCTCATTATTATGATTCTGGTTTTATAGTAGGACTATCAAATATTGTACACTTCAGGATAGACATGTAAGTGTGCTCCCCATGTGTTTAACAAACGTCCACCCTTGCACAAACTTAAATTTGACAACATTTCATTCAACAAATAGGGCTACTTGTTTTTACCTGAGACGGCAAATTTGATCGGCAACCTGGCCGGAGGAGTCTGGAAGGTGAATTCAGGGGAAGAATTAGTGCCACAAATGTAGTAGTACACTGTGTTTGGAGTCAAGGGGCCGACGACTACATTATGTATTTCCCCAGAGATATACTGCAAATATTGGTAGGTATTGCTACTCCCATTTGCTGAAAACTTGTAGTCTCCAGGATTGGTACCATATTTAACAATTGCTGGTGTATGATCAGAAGTAATCCAAGATATTCTCATTTTCTTCTTACCACTCAAGGATATGTGCACCTGTTTTTTGGTACCATCATTGAAGACGAGAAAATACTATTAGAAAAATGAATAAAATGAAAAATGAGTGTGCCGGTCGAGCTATAACAAAGGTTATGTCCTAAGTAGGGGCGGAGTCAAAAACTGGTAGAAAGAATATATATATATATATATGCTAATATTATTTTTTATAATCTATACAGGCCACTATATATATATATATATCACTATATGAGTGCGATAAAGAAATCTATTTGAGTGTTACAAAATTTTCCATTAATTAAATCATTGCAAGGAGCAGAGTTTGCTTCGTTTAGTTCAACCTTCAACCACACACGTACATAATTGATGGCTTCCTTTGAATAAACGGCAGAAACGTGATATAATGAGATATACTGATAAAATTAGGCAGAGAAGGTCCAGTTTCAATAATTGCAGTTCTAAAATCTAAATGAAGATTTTTTGTCTAGCTTGCGATGTTGTCACTATTTGACCTTTCTTTGCGTTCAGTGTTCACACACACACACACATAGTGCCAAGAACCCATAATTCATGACCGAAATGGGATTTATTCTGGAAAAATCAAGAAAAACAATATTGATAGTCGAAAACACCACAACTGCTTTGTAAGTTTATAAGCTGTTGAGCACACTTAACTAATTAATGACTAGTTTTTCAATATAAGTTCTAACCAATAAAATAAGAGTTTGACCCAGGAATCGCAAGAAATCTGTGAAACGTTGGGCGATCCACTACTTGAAATTGCAATTAAATGACCTCAAAAAAATAATAGAATGAACCAATTAATGAGAAGATTGATCTTAATCTGTTACCTGTTGTGGAGAAGTTCCACCAAAGTCATCAAGATCTTTCAAGAGTGGTTTAGAGAGGGACTCCCGGGCCGGTGGCCGATCATATGAAAGAACAAAATCAACGGTTCCGGCGAAGGCCAAAGCCACTACCAAGATCGCGGCCGCCATACTATTGATAGCCACGGTAGGTTGCAATTACTCACAAAGCTAGCTAGAAAAGGTGGAAATGAGACATTATATTTAATGTGAATTCTTTGGGTTTTATGGAATTTTGTAGAAGTTCTGTGGCTCATATTGTTGCGTGCAAGATTCGGCACTTCGTTCAAGAGTTTCGTCTGGTTCGTATGTAGTGAAAAAGTTGAACTACCGGGTACGTTACAAATCTTTAATGGAGCTTAGCAAATAATAATAATAAATAAAATCAAATAATTCTAATCTAAAAAAAAAAAGACGTAATATTAAAAGGTAAATTTTTTTCGACCAAAAAAAAAAAAAAAGGGCGCCGAAGGTCTGCAAACCTTTGTAAAATTTGGCAATTTCATCATCAAAAGCTCTCAAAAAGGTCTTTGCTACCAAAGTTCATTCATTTTAACCATTAAATATTGACACAATAACAATTTTACCCTTTTCAAGTAAACAAAGAAATATCAAAGACAAAAAAAGTGAAAAAAGGCAACAAAAAATATTTAGCAAATATGGCCTCTCCACTCTCTACCCCATCTTTTTTGATCCCGCGCCTAACACCTCCACCATGTCGGCAATTGATGTCATCGCCATTTTCAGTAGCAAGATGTGGGAAGAATCCCACCATTTTACTACTTTTATAACTATCAAATATTGATGTTACATATTATTAAGGTAAAAAATATAGAATGATTTTTTTGGTAAAAAAAATGAAAACACGTAGAAAAATGTAAAAAAAGGGGTAAATTTGTTATTTTATGAACATTTAAAATAGATGAATTTTATCTATAAGGACCTATTGTGAGAATCTTTGAAAGACTACGGACCCCAGAGGTTGAAAAAGGAATATAGATGAAATTAATATATTTTGTAAAAGTTGGGGACCTTTAATGAAATTTAACCTAATATTAATTGTATTTGGATAAATTTCACATAACACCCCCAACCTTTATAGGTTTTATTTCTTAGGTAGCTGACCTTTAATAAATTCGTACGCAATGTCTCTATTGATGGAATCTGTTAAATTCCCAATAAAAACACCTTTATGTCCCTATCTCTCTAAGTTTAAAAACTGAAAATTAAAGATATGACAAAATATTATTAAAAAAAAAAACCCACCCTTTGCTATCATCATCCATGTAATGTAACTGAATTAGAATAATGTTACATGTACCAAAAATAAAAAATTACATGATATATTTACCAACAACTCACTATGTACGATTCAATTTTCTCACATTATATTACTTTTAAATCGATATCAATCACATGAGATACATTCATTATGTAATTTGTATGAAAATGTTGTCTTCTTAAGCTGCTGCGGCTTAGACAATGTCCCACCCATTGTCCAAATTAGATAGTAATTCTCACAACAAACGTAAAAAATACTTTTCCAATGGTACACCTGGCTACTCCTTCCTTTCTTTTAACAATATATATATATATATATTATTTTTCTCATTTATTTCTTATAATAAGTTTGAAAAAAAAATTAAAGAATGTTAATTTTTTTTTTTTTTTTGTGAAATCTAGACCAACAACAATATATATTTAGCAATGTTCTAAAAAGCGCACATATGCGTGAAACATAGGTAAAACGCCTTGCTTTGGCAACAAGCATGAAAAAAGCGAGTCAACTTAAAGCGTTGACCAATGAATCAAAATCAAGCGCGACTAGGCAGGTTTAGGCGTGAAAAAAACATGCCTAGGCGTGGAAAAAGTGTTCCTAGGCGCGCATAGGTGTGAATTAAGCTACATTTTTCAAAAATTTTTCTTTTTTTCTCTTTTATTTTTATTTTTACTGTTTGAGATCCAGTTAGAATTAATCTCAAATTAAAAAGTTAATATAAATCTCTAAAATATCCCGAAAGTGTAAGAAATGTAAATGATGACTTACGTGAGAAAAATATAAACATTGTATTATGAAATTGAAGTAAAAGTTATTTATTAAATGAAATTTAAACCTCACTAAACTTTTCTTGAAGTAAAAGTTATTTATCTTGAATTTTAAACCTCACTAAACTTTTCTTTCTTGTTTTTGAAAGAAATTTAAATAGGCTTTCAACTTCATTTTTTAAAGGCCCAAGACAGTTGTCTAAGAGGACTAACTCAAGCACGCTATTGAGAGCCGCGTAGTTTGAGTGATATGTTGATCTCTTATGTACACCATATATGAAATAACTCACATGTGGTTTTTGGAATCCACACGTGTGTCTTTTATATGCTGCATATGGAAACCGACACGTCGCTTGCATCCATACACACTACACGGGGTGAGAGGTTTGTTACAAGACATCTGGAAGGTTTTTGAAATTTTCTGTTGAAAGTATTTCATATAATTAATGAGACGTAAGGAAATTTGTGGAAAAATAATGTAAAAATTAATATTTTAACTATATTAGCTATCGTTTCTTAATTTATGTGAAAACAACTATTAGACTATCTTTGCACACATATTAGTTAAGAGCATCTTCAATGAGAGGTCCACTGAGGATGTCCATTTTACATGAGAGATATACATACAAAATTTAAAATGGCTCCTACATGTCGCCATATTTTCTTTCAATTTATTTTTTCTCTTAATCATTTTTTTCTCATTTACGTCATTTTTCTCAAATTTCTTTTCTCGAGTCCGGTACAAGGTCCACAAACACATCTTCACCTCCACCTTCTCCACTATTATTTCATCATTATTTTTGAATCTTTCTTATCTTTCTCATTTTCCCTCTTTTTTCGTACTCTTCTTTCTATTCATATTTAATTAAAATAATTATCTTCTATCTATCACTCTCTTGTCTCTTCCACATCATCTCTACACCACACCTCCTCATTAGAGCCCGCTAGATCTTTTCAAAATATTATTGAATGGTCTTACTTTCCTCCATTGTTTATATCAAATGTACTTCTCTCTAATTCAATGCTTGAATAAAGGGTAATTATATTATTATTACAAAATTTATTTCTCACACTACAAGATAAAAACACTACAAATTAAATAAAAATTTGATAGATACGCTACACTAATTTTACTATTATGGTCAATGTATTTCTGAAGGGGGAAAATCCAATTATTCAAGCACACTGTGCTTAAATTCCCAATTTCGTCTCTATCTTCAAGTCTATACTGTAACCCATTGATTCATTACCCAAATTTCATCTATGTTCTTCCTCTGTCTCACTGTCTTTCCCTCAACTCTAACTCAATAATTATTATAGGGTTAAAGGGGTTGACTATAATTTATTTGATAATGAAATGAACTATAATTTCTTGCATTCATTGCACTTTGCTTATAATTTAATTACTCTTAATCTACAAAATAATTCTCTATTAATGAAGATAGTTTCCAAAATTATCCAGCTACAGAAACCATGAAAAACCCAAATTGTATGCACCAATTTCCCCATTTCTGGTAGATGTGGGTATAGGAGAAAAAACAATAGGTGGAGAAAACCAAAGGAAAAAGAAGTAATCAATGATATAGGACATGGAATAGACTCAAACTGTCATCATGTTAACATGTAAGAAGTTTTGGTTTTTATTAAGGATATCTATTATGACCCTATATTTTCAGGTACATATTTCATTGACAGGGAAGGATTCCATGAGCATTTCCTGGATAACCTCATATAAGGAAGTGAATTCCGTTGCCGAATACGGAAAATCTCCGGGGAAATATGAGTTGGAGGTTATGGGACAGAGTAGTACATCATACCGTTACTTCAATTACACTTCCGGCCAAATTCATTATGTTAAAACTGGAGCTTTGGAGCCAAATACAACTTATTACTATAGATGTGGCGGCGTTTGGCCGGAGTTCAGCTTCCGGAAGCCACCTTCGGATTTTCCAATCGAATTCGTCGTTGCTGGTAAGTAATGGTGATTACTTACACATGGTGACTCATCTCTTCACATATCAAAAAAAGAAACAATTACTTTGATCAATACACAAAATTAACTTTTTGTGTCAACTCAAGTTCCCTTTTTTCACGCAAGCAAGGTGCTCATGTGTTAAAATGAACACCCCTCAAATGGAGGTGGCTGCACATGTAATGAGTTCCCCACGTTAATTTTAACAATTCAGCTGTGAACATTTTTTTTTTATATATCTATTTGATCTCTGAGATTTTTTGTGGGCCGATAAAACTAGCAAAATTAGGTTACTTGCAAGATTTTAATTAAACTCTAGCTCGATTCTCTTTATTTTATAGTTTCACGTACTATTGATTTAATAACTGTTCATTTATAACTATAAACTTTAAACTTTTATTAAATCTATACAACTTATTTCACATCATTATAATTTCTTATTATAAATCGATGTCAACAATAAAAATCAAACAGTAACTAAATTCTTTGTTTGTCAGATATGCAGGTGATCTAGGACAAACGGAGTGGACAAAGTCAACGTTGGAACATGTTGGTGCAAGCGACTACGATGTATTTCTTCTACCTGGTTATCTTTCCTATGCTGATAATCAGCAGCCATTATGGGACTCATATTTGGGCGGCTGGGGGAGCCATATGCAAGCGCCAGGCCATGGATGGTCACTCAAGGAAACGGTAACGTTGAATGTTCCCCAGCCACTATATATCCCCCAAGATTTTAAAGCGTTCAATGCAAGATGGGTCATGCCTTACAAAGAACGTGGTTCCACGTCAAATTTATATTACTCATTCGAGGTGTCTGGGGTCCACATATCATGCTCGGTTCGTACACACTACAATGAAGGATCAGATCAGTACAAGTGGCTTCAATCTGATTTGGCACACATTGGTAGACCTTGTCTCCTGCATACCCCGTGTTACAATTCTAATGAAGATCATAACGGGAAGGTGAGAGCCAATGGCGGAGCCAGGAGCTATTAGAGGATTGGGCCGAAAGGGTGAGCCGTATATTACATACAGCTAAATTATCTTTATATATAATTTTTTTTTAAAAAACAAACGAAGTAAGAAAATTTTCCAATTTAGGGGGGGCCAGGGCCCGGCATGGCCCCCTAACTCCGCCAGTAGTACTGAGAGCATGAGATGATGCTTCGAAGAGATGTTGTACAAGGCACGTGTCGATGTGGTCTTTGTGGGACATGTTCATGCATATGAATATTTTGTAAGTGACCACTTCTTAAGCTCGTAGCAGTATATAGTTAATAAGAAAAAAAATGAAATTCTTACCTTCTAAATTGTTGTCAGGTACTATAGACAAGGGTTTATGATTACAATGCTGATCCTTGTGGTCCCGTTCATATTACCATTGGTGACGGAGGAAACAGAGAAGGGCTTGCATGGAGTAAGTACATATACGTCTGATAATTTTCTTTTGAACGCCATATACTCGTTTGTTTGAGCACTAATCACAAAACATCTGGCATCTGGCCTGTGACGCTTACATATATCCCATGTGAAATTAGCACAGTAACGTTAACAATATATATAAATAAATAATAAAAACGGTGAATGAGATAAAATCTTTTGATTTTTCATTTTTCCCTTACATATCTTATCTATTTCTTATTTGAACTTAAACTATTAATCCTTTTTTTATAAAAAAAAAAAAAAAAAAAAAACCTATTCATTTTCCAATAGTACGTCTTTATGGTGAAAAAATAATTTTATATTATCATAAGTTGATGATTAATTATATTTAAAAAATGTAATATATATACATATAAAATTAAAATTCTCAACATGAAGTTTAATGCAAGCCAACTTTTAAAAGCTAATTATGAATGTACAGTTCATTATAAGTCTTCAAAGTAATAATATGCAGAAGTTTTAGTGTTAATTTTTACATTTTTTGCAATTGATATTTCAATATTTTGTACTTCATTCAGTTGAGTCTAAAATTATTATATTTTCAACTTCTTAATTTACTTCAAGTTAATTAGTCTGTCACTATTTTTTTATTCAGTCTTCCATTTCTTTTCAAATTTAGATTAAAAAATTACTTTAAAACAATTGAATTAAGTTCTTTGAACATTACAATGGATTGTAAGGGAGGGGAATCGAACCCTTAACTAAGAGTGTATATAACCAATACGGATGTCATTAGATTACAAAGGTCTTGACCAATTTTTAAACCCCATTACCAAACAGAATTATCATCATCATTATCATCATCATGTTTGAAAATTTTATTAGAATGCTACCTTTTTTATTTTTTCCTTTTTTGGGTTTGTTTTTTCAATGATTTGTATCTCCAGCAACCAAACCTGAAGTTGTAGCAATCACGTAATTACCATAACTGAAAAAGAAGGGCTGAAAAAGATGCCAATTTAACAAGGTTCTCGATCCAGATTCCTTGTGTCTTCCAATGGAACATTCCTCGGATATTCCATTTTTTGTTTTTGTTTCAACCCAAATTTATTTCTTATAATAATAAGTTAGAAAGAATTAAAGAACATCAATTTCTCCATGAAATTCAGACCGACTATATATATACACGAGTTAAAATCTTTTGTCTCTAGCTGTCCAGCTAGCAAGAAAAGTCCACATCAGTGCCTTAATACAACTCAGCAGCCTATTACTGTGAATAATGTTAACAGGAGAAGCTAACACTTAAGAGAGAGAGAGAGAGAGAGGCGTCTGAATTTGAGTAGATAGACAATTTGAGTAGATAGATAAATAGCAGCAGCCACGTAGTTGAGTATGAATTTGACATAATGATACGATAAAGACTTTAACTGCCTTTTAAACTTTATTCAATTACTATGTTTAACGGAATATCCTGACGTTATACTTTTACATTTTCTTTATTTTTTATTTTTTTTGAAAGACATTATACTTTTACTCAAGTTTCATTTTTTTGAAGTTTGCCCTCGATCGAGGTGGACGGGAATTAATTAATTAAGTTTGCAGGTAATTAGTTTAGAAGAAATATAATTAAAAAAGATGCGCACAACAAAGCAGTGCCAACGTGATTAATGTTTCCATAATTCCGTGAAATTCGGATCAATTACGTTATCTTCCGATTCCTCAGCGGTAGACTTGAAATTTTAATGAAGTTAATGTCAGACTTTCGTTACTCTCTCTATTTTTTTATGTCAGATATTTCTAATTATTTTGTTTAATATGATTTAAAAAAAAATCCGTTGACTCAACTATGCAATTGCTTTAACTTTTTGTTTAGCACTCCATCCCGCTTAAGGGGTGTATAATACTAATATTCAATATAATTTGGAATAGAACACATTTCTTATCTGATACATCTAAGTTGAAGCCAGCTAATCGATAGAAGATAATTAGACATCAAAGTGAATTTGATATTTCAATTTAATTTGATATATCGTTGACTATGAGAAGTTTTGAGATCAATATTATGGCATTAATTTGAGAATTTACTTATAAATTTTATCTTAAAAAGAAATTAAAAAAAAATTGTCTCAGTATCTCAGCACGAATTGGCTTCCACACTATTTCCCTTGCACTTATTTTTCACTTATTATTGAATTTTAATGTTTTCAATAATTTTAATGTTTTCAATCATGTTATACGTACACACAATATATTGTTTTAACTCTTAATGAAATATTATCGTTTAACATTTTTTTTCATAAAATAGCAGTTCATTAACTTGAGTAGATTAATATTAGTCAGTTCGTTATTTGGTCCTAGCTAGTCTGACCAAGGACTCGTAGGTAGGAGTTTAAAGGACATGTTATCTCAAACTAAAACGTGTCGTTTGTCAATTGGTTTTCTTCACGCCATTGCTAACTTAAAATTTCCACTATTTTTAAAACCTTTCTAATTTCTATATATATGTGGTGCTCATTTTTACACAGCATAGGATAATAATTAAACAACCTCGTTTTTTAGGAACACATTTGCAAATGGAAAACCTAAACTCATCGAATCTCGGCCTCCTCCACCTCGTCATTATTTTGTTCCTTCTTCAACTCATACAATCCAAAGGCCAGTCAGAATACATCCGTCCGACCGCTCGGGGACTCATTTTCCGGTCACATAACCGGTCAGATTCCGAGCCTCAGCAGCTTTTGTTTTCCTAAGCTCCATTCTCTAACATTTTCACATGGTCATGATGTTAACATGTTTTTTTGTTTTTATCAAGAATAATGGATTGTATATTTTCAGGTTCATGTTTCATTGGCAGGGAAGGATTACATGAGGGTTTCTTGGATTACCTCGGATAAGCACGGGAAATCCATCGTCGAATATGGAAAATCTCCCGGGAAATATGAGTCGTCGGCCACCGGAGAGAGTACATCTTACCATTACTTCTTTTACAGTTCCAGCGAAATTCATCATGTTAAAGTTGGACCATTGGAGCCAAGTACAACTTACTACTATACGTGCGGTGGCTCTGGGCCGGAGTTCAGCTTCCGGACTCCGCCTTCTGCATTTCCGATCGAATTTGTGGTTGTTGGTAAGTAATGGTGGTTACATGGTGGTTCATCTTATTAATTTCACTGGGAAATAGACAATGCGTGCATTTTGGCTTTTGATTACTGTTTGGTACCTTCCGGTACCTTGATAGTAAACTTACAAGCAATTTGTTTGATTATTAAGTCAAAAGGTTGCTACATATTTTTTCCTCAAATGTTGTACAAGATAAATAACATAATTGATTAACACGGAATTTCACGTGTCGAGTTTTCTTTTTTACCCAGATTTATAGTGCTCACGTGTTAAAATGAGCACCCCTCAAATTGGGGTGGCCTCACAAGTAGTGCCGCCTACCTCATTGTGAAGGGTGCTTACTTTAACAATTGAGCACGTTATATAATTAGGTGAAATTTTTCATTTATGTATGTATCTATTCGGTCTCAAAAGTTATTTTTGTGATTCCAATAACATTAATTAATAGATTTGGGAAATGTTACAAGATTTTAATTTCTTTTCTATGAGATATGCAGGTGACCTAGGACAAACCGAGTGGACAAACTCAACCTTAGAACATGTTGGTGCAACAGACTACGATGTATTTCTTCTACCTGGTGATCTTTCCTATGCTGATACTCAGCAGCCATTATGGGACTCATTTGGGCGGCTGGTGGAGCCATATGCAAGCGCCAGGCCATGGATGGTCACTGAAGGAAACCATGAAATTGAAAGTTTCCCAATCATTTATCCCCAGGGCTTCAAAGCCTACAATGCAAGATGGCTCATGCCCTACCAAGAAAGTAGGTCCACATCGAATTTATACTACTCATTTGATGTGGCCGGGGCCCACATTATCATGCTTGGTTCATACACAGACTTCGATTCTGAGTCAGATCAGTACAAGTGGCTTCAAGCCGATTTGGCACAAGTCGATAGGACAAAGACACCTTGGGTATTCGTCCTCCTACATGCCCCGTGGTACAATTCTAATCAGGCTCACCAGGGGGAAGGTGAGAGCATGAGACAAGCCATGGAAGAGATTTTGTTCAAGGCACGCGTGGATGCGGTCTTTGCAGGACATGTTCACGCATATGAGCGTTTTGTAAGTCAATTTTTTACCTTTTAAGTTCATCAAACAATTAAAATAAAAAAAGAAAAATGACAAAATTCATTTTTGTTTAATTGTTGTCACATGTTGCAGACTAGGGTGTATGATAACAATGCTGATCCATGTGGTCCTGTTTATATTACCATTGGTGATGGAGGAAACAGAGAAGGGCTTGCTATGGAGTAAGTATATATGTGTGTGTATATATATATATATATATATATATATAGCTATCGATTTTCTCAGCACTACTCACAAAATATGTGCTGTCCACATACCCCTGTAAATAGTGTGTTGTTTGGTTCTCATTAATGGAAACCAGTACCATGTTCTTGTGAATTTATTAATTATAAAAATAGTGTGCCTCTATGAAAGTTAACATTGTTCCAAAGAAAAATTTTCAAATGGCACTAAACCTCCTACATTGAACTTCCCATCCTTTGAACTTCTTCCCTAAACCTCCTACATTGAAATGGGACTCATACGTTGCATGTGAAGCCACCTTCATGCAGGCGATGCTCATTTTTAGAAATGAGTATGGTGTCCATTTGAAAATTACTTATTTTCTAAATTGTCAACCAAAAAAAATTAATCCATAGTTTACAAATCAAAATTTTTTTTTAAAGAATTTTACTAAATTATTATTGTACTTGTGCAAATGTGGCGTAGATTTGAGGACCCCAGTCTTCCGATCTCAATGTACCAAGAGCCAAGCTTTGGACATGGACGGTTGAGGGTGTACAATAACACGCATGCGCAATGGTCGTGGCACAGGAACAACGAGACAAACGCAGTTATGGCAGACGAGCTATGGTTAGAAAGCTTAAGCTCATCTACACTTTGTAACCAAGTTCCAATTGCATCAGAATCGCCCAAAGATGAACTCTAAAGTTAATATCTCTTTCTTTTTGGGAACTTGTATAGAATTGTAACGCAAGATTTGTGTACGTTCTAGATCACGTATAGTTTTGAGATGTTTAGGCAGATTGGGACAATGTTATTCAAATAGAGAGAGTTTGTAAAATGAAAACTCCATATATTATTCTATGCACTCTCACTGTACCAATCATAAACTCATAATAATGAAACAAGTGACAGTTGGGGTCATATATATATATATATATATATTTCAATGGACTAGCAAAATATAGTATGCCAAACGGCTGATAAAAAATATTTTTCTGTTTTGCATGTTTTAATTCAACTAGTTTAGCACGTGCGTTGCACGTGTTTAATTTTATTTTTTGCTTGATAAAAATGTTGTACCATTGATAAAATAAGAAAGGGAAAACAGCAAAGTGTTCTACCATTGATGAAATAATAAATGATAGAGGGAAAGTTGAGGGTTAAATACACTCAGTGAAGTAGTCGAACTGAAAAAATTTCTAAAGAAATGCTAGTTTCCTATGATTTGTTTCTCGTACAGATGATGGATACATTCATTTATTGCAAGTTGTTTGCAGTCGTGTTTCTACAAACTCTTCCTAGTCCGACATGTCCCATCTACAAAAAGTAGCAGAACACCATCTTTGAAAAAATATCATTTAGAATATCAGAAATTATAAACTCAACAGCATAAAGTTTATATATAACTAAGCCTAGACACATCAGTAGCCAATGACAAGGAAAACGGACTAAACTACATATGTTCATGCACATGTTGAATAGTACTTTTGAATCAAAGCTTCATCTCATGCTGCTCATGAAGGTGGCAGCTGGCTTTACATTTCTGCTGCCTTCCCTGTCTCTCCTTCCTCAATCCTGGATACAAACCGAAGACATTTTCACAAAAAAGATAGACTACGGTACATCAAAAAGACTAACCAAGGCTAATAAATAGTGTATTGTATGTTCTTGTTTCTTTGTGTTGCTATTAATTGAATGAGCATTATAGGAAAAGAAAAACATTGATGCTATAATAACATCTTACATCATAAATCGTTTACTATTATGAATGTGCTAAAATCATTTAAAAAAAATCAAAAAACAAAATGAATAACGAAAAAAGGGGAGAAACACAAAATAATAATAAATAAAATAAACTAAATAAAATAAAATAAAAATTTTCCACACTAAACATAGCAATCTCAGCAGCCTTTGAACTCAAGCTCTTCTACAAAACCCAATTCAACTTGTATATGCAATGTCACATTTAGAAACCTAATTCAGATTAGAAAGAGAAGTGCCTGATGGATAGAATTCTCTTAATCCATGTTCCACTTCCCCCAGCATGCTTCTAATCAACCATTATTCCCATGAGAAATATAAAATTTTCAACCATCAAAAAAGCTAAAAAATAAAAAAGATTATATCCCAATATGCACCACACCTTTACATATAAATTTTGTGTAAAATAGATGCATGCTTTCTCAGTACAAAAATAAAGAGGCAAAAGAGTACTTGTAATCTATGGCTATAAACAAATGAAATGAGGACTCATCTAAAGAAACGCAAAATCAGAACGGAACACCACCTAAGGACAAAAGCTGAAAAGAAATTCCAGAAATTAGAATGAAAACAATTGGGAAAAAAAGAAGAACAAAATGAAACGAAAAACATTACATGCAATTGATGACTACTTCAGAAGATGTGACGATCAAACAGAAAACCCCAACCAAAAGAGTGAAGCGTCATGAGGAATATGTTATTAGTTAGAGAAACGAACCCAAATGAAAGTGAAAATATTACCTGCAATCAATGAGTATAGCGAACTTGAAATTTTCAATAAGAGTGACAATCCAACAGAAATTAGGATTTGTTACTACTTGTAAGTATATAGTTAAGACTAAAATTATGCAACATAAAATTCTTAATAGAAACAATTTACCGTGCAACACAAATACCTTGTTTTAGTAAACCTCTATTAACATCTATTTGAAGTAGAATTTAATGTTATAATATACAACTTGCTTAAACTGTCAAATTATATGTACATGCATATAAAATATTTTAATTAAATAAATGTGTTAAAATGAACTAACTCTTACACTTCTCGATATACAATATTTTTTGTGCAAGTTTCATGAATAAGATTAGATGTAGTCTCAGATGGTTTTAATAAGATTTGAATATCAATACCTTTTTTGGACTCTGGACAATGCAACATATAGTTGACTATGTGAAAAAATGTGTTTTGGTAAGTATAAACCAATAAAATCAAGTTCTTGTCCTTGTATTCTATTAGCAGTCATTGTAGTTTTGTGAGTTGTCATTTCATGTCCATCCTCGAAAAATCAAATCCTATTGATGACCATGGAATTGTAAGTTAGGAATGCAGTGCTGCGTCACATTTCAAGACAAAAGAAATTCCAATTGTTAATATTAGTTTCAAATAGATTTTTATTGAAGTCAACCGCTTGTTGATTTATGTGTGTATAATTATAATTAATGTGATTTGAGTCGTAAGGGTATATAGCATATATGTTGTAAAAACAGAGAATTCCTAATGTATATTTTCAACCAAGAATGTGTCCTATAATCTGTGAAACCAAATTTATATTTCAAGTTTAATGTTGCTATTGATTCACAATCCAAGAAATGTTCACAGAAATTTATATTCCAAGTTTAATGTTGCTATTGATTCACAATCCAAGAAATGGATCGCCATTCCAAGAAATAGTACAGGTCCATATGCAATATTCGGGGAAAAACCCAAAAAACTCCTCCATCGAAACAAATCTAAATAAATCCAACCTATGGATAAAGGAATCCCCAATCTAAAAACTCTTAAACTGACATCAAGTAAAAGAACTAAAGCTCACATTTTCTCGAGATAATTTTGAAGGAAAAAAATAATAAAAGCCACAACATTGTTAACCTCTGAAACTCATTGATGCAATAAAATCTAAAAGAAGGGGGAAAAACATTACCAGAAAAAAATATGTTTATCAACTGCCACTTACTCATGAAAAATAAAATTTTAACAATCTCTTATCTTACAGTGAAATTGGATGTTTGAACTGTAAGTTTGGAGACTGAAAAAATCTGCCTTAAGATTCAGGGTTCCTTAGGGCGACATCTCATTTACTACATCACTGCTTTAATTACATCATAGCGGTCACTCTTCTGCTCATGTTACAGTTCTTAAACCCTAAATGTTAACTAAATTGTGTATGCTATGGTTATATTCACAAACTAGTTAGAAAATAACAATGGAGTTTATAAATTAAAAGGACTTCGACTTAACCTTAATAGAGCAAGCGTGGTGCCCTGCTTGCTGGTTTAAAATCATGTTTTAGGACTAATGAAGTTTAGGGAAAAGCACTAAGAAATAGGAATTGACTGGTGTGACTACTCTAGCTTTGTTGCTGTAGGGGTATACTGTTTTTCTTTTGAAAATCACTTTTTTTCTCAAGCTCGTTTCCAACAACATAACATCTTGATAAAATAATTTTATGTATATATCTGCAGTCTAACCAAGCATTCATCTGAAAAATCAAGTTTCACAGAATTGATTCTCAAAAAATCCAACCATATACCACCCTTAGTGGTCGTCATACAGACTTCATTTGATCTTGATTTCAGAAAGAAAAGAAATTGGGATAATTACACCTAGCGTCCCTAACCTTTCAGCTTGGTATCGATTACGTCTCTAACCATTAATTTTGTATTTTTATGTCCCGAACCTTTAGTAGAATTCCTTTTTCGTCCATGGAGACGGAAAACGTCAATTTCGACCGTTAATGACATGAGTATTTTAAGCAAAAAATATATATATTTTAATATATTTTAATTAAAAATTTTGAAAAAAAAAGAAAAGATAAATGGTGGGAGGGGGACTCCCCCCAACCCAAAATCAAGCTGTCGGAATGGCAGCCATTTCGGCTACCATTCAGGCAGCATTCACTGCCAGAAATGGCAGCCGGAATGGCTACCATTTCTAGCAGTGAAGGGGGGAGTCCCTCCCAACTTTGCTGCCGGAATGGCAGCCAGAAATGGCTGCCATTTCTGGCAGTGAAGGGGGGACTCTCCCCTTCTTTGTTGCCAGAATGGCAGTCGAAAATGGCTGCCATTCCGGCAGCATTCAATGCCAAAAATGGCAGCCGTTCCAGCTGCCATTTCTGGCAGTGAAGCTGGACTCCCTCCACAAGCTGCCGGAGGGGGAGCCCCCCTTTGCAGCCATAATGGCTACCATTCCGACAGCAAAGAATGGGAGGACTCCTCCCATTTTGCTGCCAGAAATGGCAGCCGGAATAGTTGCCATTACTTCATGAGAAATTATAATGAGGTAAAATGAGTGGTGTAGATTTGTTATCACATATCAACTCTATCATGATTTCTGATATGCATGCTAAGGCCGTTGTGAATTTAAACAAAAAAAAGTGAAGAGAATTTTTCGTTGCAAAGGCGGGAAACCCCTCCCAAGTCCATTGGGGACCTTTTTTTTTTTCTTTTTTTTAATTAAGTCCAATCAGGACTTCTTTTTTATTGATATCTAGATTTTATTGATCAATTAGATCACTCGACTCTAATTTGAACATTATAAAATGGGTAAATCGTAGTAAAGGTTACCAACCTTTGCCTTCATTTGTATTTCCATTCAAATACATATATTTAATTATTAAAATGCTAGAGACCATTTAATAACTATTTAAATACAATCCTATTATAATTGAAAATTAAATTTGAAATTCACTTTATAGAGAGTACACTAAGATGACATATGTGTATAATGACAAAACAGTCATGTAAAAAGACAAAATAGTAATATAAAACTTTTAAATTCACTTCATTTTATTAGTTGTTTTTGTAAAAAGTAAACAATTGCGGCTTGACTTTTACTTTTTGACTTTTTGAAAAAAGTGAAACCAATGAAATGATGTCGCGTGGCAGATTATAATATGAGAATCTAATCAAACACTTAATAAATTTATGCAGTTGGATGAAATTGCAAATTATAAATGCAAAAGTATTGGACTTATTTGTCTAGATTTAAAAGCTGGAGATGAAAGTGCAAATGAGTGTCAAGGTTGGGAACCTCTACCGCAATTCATCTATATAAAATAAACTTAAGAAAAAGAATGCAATTATAATAAAACTAAAGGAAATAAAGACAATATATACTAAAGGAAATAAAGACAATATTGAATATATGAAGAAGCACAAGAAAAGAAACTATATAGAGGAAATTTTTCATTCTTTGTTGGTGGTTCAAATAAAGTATATAAATGCCCTATTTATAAATACAGGGAAGAGCAAAATAGCAATTTATGAATTATAAATTTATCATTAAAATAACTAATATTGAATCCAACTAATAAACAACTTGATTTTCCACTTACATGCTTAAGAAATCTTTTCTAAAGTATAATCCACTGAATGTAATAGTCATCCACATACACATGCAACTTACTCGGACAAGATGTATATTCATAAAAGCAACGGAGTAAATCTCATAGAATTTTTATGTGAAAACTTATTAAATCCCATATCCGATAACGGTAGTGTTGTAGAATTTCTGTATGTATGTCATGTAGTATGTGTATATATACTTTAGCACGATTAAGTGGAAATCTTTACAACAAAAGTTGGTTTGGAAACCGAAAATTGTAACTCGACAATGGCTTGGGCTTTTTTTACCTGAGCCAAAAGAGGTTGCCGAACTTTTGCTCGAGCCTTTTTGAAGCTGAGCCGATGGTTTGATAGCTTTTTTCTTGTTTTGTTTATTTTTATTTTTTCTCTCTTATATCAATTTTTAGATTTTCAAACTTAAGAAAAAGGAAGAAACTAAAAAAGTTAAGAAAAATAATCCCTTACAACTCCTGCTACTGGTGAAAGCATTTGAAGGTTGTGGTCCGTCTGTGGCCCATTATGCCCTTGCCAGATGTGGGCCTGGGCAACCCACATGAGGTAGGCTCTGCACAGGCCACCCAGGTCAAGGCCTGCACGAGTCGGGCTTTTTACGAGCTGTCCACAAGTTGCCCGAGTTAGCCGGCTCTACTAATAACAACTTATCACCCTGATTCTCTTTATTATTCATGCTCTTATTAGCGTCATTCAAAATTTTCACTTTCACTGTTTCATCAAAGCTGTAAATCATATTTAAATGATTGATCATTGTCTTTCAACCTACATGGGGTAGGCCCCGCTCAGACCACCCCAGGGCAAGGCCTGCATGAGTCGGGCTTTTCACGAGCCGTCCACGGGTTGTCCGAGTTAACCTGCTCCACTAATAACAATTTCTCATCCAACTTCTTCGTATTATTCATGATCTTCATAGCATCATTCAAAATCTTCACTTTCACCGTTTTAGCAAAGCTGTGCATCATATTTAAACGATTCATCATTACAGTTCTTTATGGTGAATTGTTAATCTCAAGTTTCATCACTTCTCACAAAGCTAATTCAAGTGTTGCATTATGAAAATATAAAAGTAAGAACACTGAGCTTTGAAAGCTCGTTAGATAAAAAAAAAATAAATAGAAAAATAAAATAAGCAAATGGATTTATTTCTTTCTTTTTTCTTTTTTTTTGGGTAATAATGCAAAATAATAATAATAAAATAACCAAGAAACCTTCATGCTTTGTTCTAAAAAGCTTGTGGCGGCACCTAGACTTGAAACTTGGACTCCACGCTTCGTCACGCTTTACGTTTTATCACCCATTGGTTGCGCTTTTATCACGCATTGTTACACTTAGACGCACTTAAGCTCAATGCTTCGCCTTGACCTTTTTCCACGCCTTACGCTTTCTAAAACATTGCCTTCATGGATTTTTTCTTTTATAGTCCAAAATTTGTTGATCCATCATCCATCCCCAATTACTTTTGTCAGGCTCAGCTATCAATTTTGAATTCATCTTCAGTTTGTGTTTTTTGTGTTTTGTGCTTTATTTACAAGTTTATTTCAAAGAAATATATTTTTTTAATAGAAAAAATACATTTTCATTCATTCATGAATATATAAAAGTAAGGAAGTATTTCATTTTTTAAAAAAATTTAGAGTAAAGAAATCGATCTCTTAAAATTTTAAACTAAATAAATAAATTACAAGATTGAAGAAAGTATGATAACATGAAAATGAAAATTACTACTATAATATATAAAAGAAGAGCAAAAAGGGCGGGGGGGGGGGGGGCGAGGAAAGGAAATTATGCACATCAACTTCACACTTTCCCTGCGTCAAAAAAAGAAAAAAAAAATTCACACTTCCCCAACAGGGAACCCCACCGATCATCTCTCTGCAGCCTCGGGGTCCGATGATCTGCCCCGTTCATCAACAAGAAAAGTCATCAAATCCAACGGCTTCAATTATATCTTCTCCAACTTCTCAGCTTTGATCAAAGGATTCTCCCTGGCAATGGCTTCCCTTCCCATGGCCTTGAAATCAAAGGTACACCCATGTCGTTCCGGGTACCTGTGGGTCCCACAGAAGGTAGTCCCACACCTACACCTGAACCCCGTCAACCCCACCTTCTTCGTGCACGCAAAGCACCGGTTGGGCTGCGCCTCCGTCTCCGCAGCCGGAGATTCCCTATCCACCACCGACAAACTCGGCTCCGCCGCCGCAGACGGCTCCGATGGAGAAACTAGAGGCAAGGAAAATGAAGGAGAATCGCCAGATCTTTTATGGGTCTCTTTCAAAGACAAGTCACAGTAACATTTGGAACATAAATTTTGGGTTGCAGGACTCCCAAAAAAGCCACAATTATTCGAACACAAACGGTGGCCGTCTGGAGCCTGGAATCCGTGCTCTTCCGCCATGGTTGGTTTCTTGATTTCTCAGATTAAACCTAACAAAATACAGAGATCTGAACGTAAAAAGAGGCTGGGAATTTCAAGATTTTCAAAAGGGTGCCTGAAAAGAAGAAAAGGAAAGATATGGTGTAAAGGGTGAGAAGTTTGGGCTTGGGATGGGATATATGAAGATTTTTGGTGGCGGCGGCGGCGGTGGGTGGGGGGGACAGCCAGTGGGAGAAGGAATCAATAAAAGGTGTTGAATACTGATTAGAAAGGGCAAAAGGAAGGATCAAAGAAATAGGACAAAGCAATCAATTAGAATTTAATAATGAACAAGTGATGGCAATGAAATGAATTTGCATCAATGATGATTAATAATGGGGGACATAAATGACTTTGGTTACTTTGGTTACACATAAACCCATACACGTGGATTTATCTATGTACTTAATTCCCTAAATCATTAGAGCAACTCTGAGGAAGGGAAAAAAATTTTAAAGTGAATAATTAGAAAATAATGCTGAGTAACTCCCTAAATCACTGAACATATATCAGGGGAAAAGTCCCAAGGGGAAAGGAAAAAGATATTATAAAGTGAAAATTTTAAAAATTTGTTAAGTAATATTAATGGTGTTGAGTATTACAAAGTGTTTGACAACTTGGATGGATTATAATTTATATTATAATATGCCACATGACATTATTTCATTAGACTCACTTTTTTAAAAAGTTAAAAAGTAAAAGTCAAGCCGTAATTGTTTCATTTTTACAAAAAGCAACTAATAAAATCATGTCATGTAGTAGATTATAATCCAGATTATAATTTAACTTCCAACCAAACACTTAGTTAGTCTTATTAAGACGTTTTTTGATACTCATTAATGTACAAATTTTAGAGAAATTATAATAAAGAGAGACGTAAAATGTGTATTAGAAATGTAAAAAAAAAATTAAAATATGTGATTACAATTGAATATAGTTGTCAAATCAAATAGTAAAATCAGTGGTATGTGAAATTATAATTGAAAAAATAATAGATTTCAAACAAGCTCTAAATAATAATAAGTGGAGGTTAAGGCATACATATGGACTCACTTATTTTAATTTATCATTTACTATTACTAGTTGTATACCAGTGTATTGCACGGAATATAATAATAAGAAAAAAATGTGTAGTAATTTGAAAAACTAAATAGTATAATTTTATTGCGTACTGCTCACTCGTATATATATGTTACTAATATACATAAATAGAATCAAATTGAAACGCACAATATTTTCACTTAGCACAAAGCTAATTAAATTATCATTCATAAAACAATACGATTAAGCAATAAAAATGAGAATAAGGAATTTTTACGAAATTAATTTCATATTGAGTATATAAACTAAGAAACCATGAATAAGAAAGGATACAAAATTTATACAACTCCAAAATTACTCTACACTCACATCCTTATTTAATAGGGTGTGGATGATATTTATTTATCATAATGAATTATTTTCGATATTCATTTTTCACCATATATTTTTAGAAAAATTATTGTTCGCATTTCCTCATTACTATTCACTAAATCTACTTTAAAAAATTTAAAGCACACAGCCTCCTATTATAAAATCTCCAATTACAAAAGACCCAAATGAACCAAAATTATAACAAAGGACAAATTCTATATGATTTCTCATTTACCCTTAAAATTAAATTTTAACCAATTTCCGCTCTAAAAAAATTAAAAGAATTTTTTATTTTTATTCCAAATCATTATCATCAAATATTACTACATCGTATCTCCTCAACTTAAATTTTCACTAATATATATGTTTTCGAAAAAAATAAATAATG
Organism: Nyctanthes arbor-tristis; assembly: GCA_963692815.1. NCBI lineage: Eukaryota > Viridiplantae > Streptophyta > Magnoliopsida > Lamiales > Oleaceae > Nyctanthes > Nyctanthes arbor-tristis. The sequence goes on from CAVNYN010269531.1 coordinate 56,043, forward strand.
AATACATACTAAACATATAGCCGTAGCTCTCATGACGTGTAGTTTATCATATTGAATTAAAGTAAAAGTTTTGAAACCAATTTAATTTTAATTTATTATTATATCATCAATCTCACGAGCAGACACTTAATCGAAATAAGAAAAAATTTCGATAACCCAACACTTGAAATTTGTCTATCAACTGTTAGAATATTCAAGAAATATTAAATTTTTGAAGAGAGCCTAAAAGCTAATAGTACAAATAGTATATTATATATAGAGTAAAGATAAACATAAATTTTTGTATATTATTATAAAATAAAATCTATATATTCTTAAATTAAGAGTAGCTGTGCCTATAGGCACTGCAATTTTCCCACATTTTTGTTGCAGTGCTTATCAGTATAGCTATTCTTACGGTGTACAACATATCTATATTTCTTAATTTATTTTTTTTTACTTTCTTTTTTTAACTCACAAAACTTTCCTTGAATACATCCTTTTTCTTACCATATAAATTATGAATGATCAGCTATTTATATCTTGCTCAAGATTTGTAATTTGCAATCAATTTTCCTTAATATCTGCCCTAAAAATCTACAATCTAATGAATGACGTGAATTTCTGTTGAAAATGGCAATTGAAGCATGTTTAGATTCTTGTTTATGCTTAACATAGCTTTGTAAAATTTGGTTTTAGTTTGCTTTCACGCTTCTTTCGATTTATTTATTTGTTTCAAGTTGAAGACTAATGAGATATATCGCATTTTTAGAACAATAGAGAATCAAATCTAAATATATATTCTTAAATCAAGTATAGTTGTGCCTATAGACACTGTAATTTTCCCGCCTTTTTGTTGCGGTGCTTCTCGATACAGCTATTCTTGATGTGTACAATATATCTATATTTCTTGATTTAATTTTCTTTTTACTTTTTTTTTAACTCACAAGACTTTCTTTGAATACATACTTTTTCTTACCATATCTATATCTATATATTCTTAAATTAAGAGTAATTGTGCCTATAGGCACGGCAATTTTCTAGCATTTTTCCTAAAGTGCTTATTGGTACAGCTATTATTGAGGTTTACAATATATCTATATTTCTTAATTTAATTTTCTTTTTACTTTCTTTTTTTAACTCACAAAACTTTCCTCAAATAAATCCTTTTTCTTACCATTTAATTTATGAATGATCGGCTATTTATATCTTGCCTAATATTTGTAATTTGCAATCAATTTTCCTTCATATCTGCCCTAAAAATCTACAATCTAATGGATGGCGTAAATTTCTGTTGAAAATGGAAATTGAAGCATGTTTAGATTTTTGTTTAAGCTTAACATAGCTTTGTAAAATTCGGGTTTTGTTTGCTTCCACGCATCTTTCGATATCTTTATTTGTTTCAAGTTAAAGACTAACTAGACATATTGCATTTCTAGAACAATGGAGAATCAAAATTTGTAAAACTATCTTTTCGCTTTAAGAGAAACACAGTAAAATTAATTCTTATGTAAAGAAAGTCTGTTGTTATCGTTAAAAGAAATTTTATTACTGGGCAACTGATTCACACATATATTCTATACCGCCAATTGTATTTAACCTAACTCTTAATAATAAACTTCACCATTAATAATTTTGAAATTTTATTACTGGGCAACTATTTTTCACTAATATATTACAATGGAATTTTCGTTTCTTTATGGATTAATATTTTTTATTTCTTTTGTAGATTTGTTGATGAATTTACCGATGAAATTTTTCCATTGAAGCATATCGACAGAAGGACTATTGAATGAATTTAAATTGTTTGAATAGTTTGGAATTCGACTATTACTAAATTTATTTCTTTTATTAATTTAATTGATGTAAATTCATGATTTTATATTTTTAACTGATGTTCAAATGTTACCAATTTACTTAGCTTCCTATTGATTATATTTTTTTTAAAATTATTCTTTCCGTGCATTGTGCGAGTGCTATACTAGTAACAGTAAAATATAACTAATGGATAAGTATTAATTTTTTTAAGAGAATGGATAATTATTATTTTTGTTTATATTATAAAATAAAAAAATAAAAGAAGCATATAAAAGTAGGATAGTGGTTTTGAGGGGAAAACTTGCATATGACTACTATTTTACTTTAATATATATAAGATATAAGATAAAATAAGATAAGGTAAGATGTGAACTTATGCTAAGCAGCAGTGGTACTATACTGAAATGATCTCTTATCATACGTCTGGTGGGATTGTCTTGCCAAATGTATGGTGGGAAAATGGGATTGGATACAATACAATATTACTTACAATTAAAAAAGAAAAAACCTGTCTCAAAAAAAGGAAAAAAAACCAAAAGAGAAAAAACACAAATGTAAGATGGAATTTTAAAAATAGAATAATAAATTTTAGACCCTTCTACCTTTACCTCCTATAAAGTGTCAAATTTCACCATATTTCCTTACATTACCTGGTTAAATAGGAAAAAAAAAACTCAAAAATAAGATTATTCTCTCTTATATTATTATTTGGATGAAGAAGAATTAAGGGGCAATATCAAAGATCAATAAAGGGGGAAACCCCCAAATACCCCCATACTAGATATGCTCCCACGATGCGATAAAATGAAAATAGGAGAATACAAAATCTAATGAGAAGACGGACATTAGATTTCAAAAAATAAAAATTAAAAGAAAAGAAAATGGACATTACACTTACAAAGAGGAAAATATAATTATAAGCAATCATTCAGATAATTTTTTATAAAATGGGGTATATTCACGATTTTACCTCTACGTATTGTGTAATTGGGGAAAAATAATTTAAGGATAAGACTGTGAATTTAACTTATTTTGTAAAAAAAATAATACTTAAATCATTACCTACAAATTGCGAGACTCAATAATAGAGGACTACCATAGACCAACCAATGAAAAATAAGTCAATTAGATATTGAGAAATGAGTCAATTAGATATTGAGACTTTAATATATTTGTTTATATCTACTTGTCAACTTTCCATTAATTTGACAGAAGTACTGCAAAATCACCTTAAAATGAATAGGCAAAGACCATCAACATGCCTTTTTTTTTTCGGTAGTGAATTAGATATGCCGCAGAATAATTAGAACTGAGGTGTTTCGTTAAGTCACAACCACGTCTTGCGTTATTGTCAAAGGATTAGCAAGTGGCGAAGGCAGGAAGTAGCCTCCCTCTAACATGACTATTCCTTCTGTTATCTTCTAACTACGTCTCTAAGAGTAGCGTTTTACCATATTTAATTAGACAGTATTATTATTAATAAATAATAACTAATAAGGATCTCTCAAGTAGCAAGTATTCAATATTCAAGTATAATTTTTGTTTGTATGAACCCCACCCCTGCTAGAAATCCGTTTTCTAATTTAAATTAGATTTTTTTTTTTGAAAATGCATTGTGAAGATTTGTGTAGTATATGTCTGCCCTTAAAAATGTGAATTTAATTAATGTAATCAAATTATATTTCAAAGTAGAATTGATTTTTTGAACTAACTAATTTGTTTATCTTGTGTGAAATTTCATTTCAAAGTTTAGGCCGAGGGGATGAAATTCCTGCCCGGCTTAGGTCTCAAGTACATGCAAATCTTATTTGAAATTGTTCAAATGAGCATAGCGCTCATTGAATTGTGACCAAATAAGCATGACTCGTTGAAGGAAACGAAATAAGTCGCATACCACTAGTTAAATAATTTCGGTTTTGTCACTAGTCCCCACAAATTTTTTTTTTCTAGCTCTATCACTGCGACAACGATAAATGATAAGTGTAAAATTTTATATTTTATTAGTCTACTCTAATTTTAGAATGAATTTAAATTTTCCATTATCAATTGTGACCTTTCAAGGTGGCTATCAACAACAGCCTTGAAAGCCATACGATTCTAGCAATTGCCAAATTTAGATAGTGGCCCTTCTCTCTTTGATATTCTCACTCCTTTTCTCATTTGATGTCAATTTACCTATTTTTACTTTGAATCTGTTTCTCCCTTCAATCATGATCTTCGCAGTAGTACTTGTTCCAATGCTAACATTTGTCAAGTTTTTTCATTCTATATAATTTTGCGGGGCATAAGGAATGTTTTGGTGCTTCAAAAATCTAAAAAAAAAAAAAAAACATATGAGCTAATTCTTTTTCTAATGATACACGTGATCCAAATACTTGAAAGATTATGTGGACTTATATTTAGTTTAACTTTCAATTTCAAATGCACCATGTACTTAAATATAAATCTAGTTGTGACTACCTTAATTGGAGAGAGCTACTTTAATTGGAGGAAATGTAAGTCTGTCCAACCAGTGGCGAAGCCAGGAAGAAAATCTAATGGGGGCAAATGGCAAAGTCAGATACTATTTAATTTCTTTGCTTTTTTATTCTTTCATAAAACAAGACTTACAAGATAAGAAGAATAATGATACTTTTTTAACATGTAATGAAACAATTATCTCACACACAAACACGGAAATCATACAATAACCATAAACAAAGATAACTTTGAAAGTTTTTATAGTTTGAATTATAATACAAAACAAAATTTGTTCATTTATTTAATGATTTAAACCCATAAAAACTTTGCATGAGATTCAGGTTGCAAAGATTGAAGATATGCGGGTCAAATCAGAGAAGTGGATTTTATGTAGAATAAGAAATTGTACTGGTTAATGAATACAGACCCTTGACCAACAACAAAGCAAATGAACTAATTATTTTGTGTCTCAAATTTCTTCTTTGATTTCCTTATTTACAGTCTACCACATTCGCAGAAAAGATTTAAAGAAGGAAAAAAAAAATGCTCAAACCCCACACCTTAAAAAAAAAAAAAAAACAGTGGCCAATGGGGTCCAGGCACCTCATATGCCTCCAAGTGGCTCAACTACTATGTCCAACTTGTTAGTTACTACATTATGCAAATTTGGAAAATCCTTCTGTTAATTGTGACAAAATGAAGATGTAAAATGTTATTTTTTTAAACTGAATTTGAATCATAATAAAAAAAATATAAAAATATGAAAAATAATGAAAAATTGCAATATTTGTCTTAATCCTTATTTCATTTCAATTTACATATGGGAAAATATATCTACACTACACTTTTTTATAGTTACACTACATTTTTATTACATTGAAGGTCCTTAATCTTTATAACTTGTGAAGTTTGTGTCCCAACAAATCTTATTGCATTTTTTTCTGAACCCTTTTAATTAATTTTTATATCTTGTTTCTTAATAATAGTTATTATTCAAAAAATTTCATTCATATGTCTTAGAATCATAAGAAAATATATATTTTACTTTTACGGATTTTCTTTCATGATTTATTTAAAAGATTTAAGTAATTCTTACACCAAAATTTTTAGAAGAAAATCATTGTTCAATATAAGATGTGATAATCGATTGAAGATTAAAAATAAAAATATGGCAAAGAAAAAGTTAATGTCTTAATCTAAAAATATAAAAAAATAAAGGATATTAAATACAATTAGAGTGTAGTGTGTTTAATAAAATTGGTGGTGTCAATATAACCACAATTTACATATATATATATCCACTATATATTAAAAGTGTCACTTTAAAAGTTACTGTTCATCATTTCGTCTGATACGTCGTCGTTTTGATGCTCTTTTTTTTTTTTTTTTGAAATTGCGGAATCAAAACGACGTCGTTCTTTGGGGACTTAAATAGCAAAATTTGCTAATTTCCACCATTTGGAGCTCCTCGTCCCTGCGCTTACCTCACCAGCAAATCTCGCAGCCCATTCTCCACTCTGCAAAGCCTTCAAAAAAGGTTGCCGATGGGTATTCAAGTTCTTCGTAATCGATCAAGATAGTAAGAAGCATGATTTTCTTTTTCATTTTTTCTTTTTCCGGCAATCATCTCGTAAATTGGCAAACTTACAAACCCTAATCTCAAATATCCGTACTCCTTCGTCCCTAACAATTACCAAACTGCTGGTAAATTATGTGCTTGATTTTTTGAGTAGTTTAATTTCTAACCTTTGAATTCATGGGGCAGATTTGGCTAAAAATCGGTATTTTGAAGATGAAGCTTTTATTGGGTACCTGAAATATCTCCAATATTGGCAAAGACCTGAGTGCATTAAGTTCATTGTGTATGGCTATGTTCTCTTCTATTCAACTCCAAATTGTCATTCTGTGATCTATTCTCGATATCTGCCTCTGATTTGCTTAGATTTCAATAGGTATTTATTTGAATCTTGTTTTGCTTCGGATTTTGGTTAGCATTAATCTTGTTTACCTTTGATTTCCAGTTGTTTTCTGTTGAGATTGTTTAGATGATTATGGGTGTTCCACCTGTTAAATGTTTATCTTCAGCTGATTCTTGAAGTTACATTTTCATTTTTAGTAACGGATATAGTAAGTCTTGACTTACTGTGAATTGTAATAATCTCTCAGTTTTGCCAACAAAGAAAATTGCATCATCTGCTTTAGCTTTAGGCGCTCGTCCGAGAGTACACCATATCATGGTGTAACCACAGCGACTTGCTTTCCTCTTCTCATAGCAGTACAATTTATCCATGCCAGATCAGTGCTATTTATTTCTCTGATATAAACAAACTACCATTCTCATCAACCAAAAAGAAGCTTTCGTTGTAATTCCCAAGTGCACCTTTCATTGCAGTTGGATGCTCGTGCTTCAGCCAGAACCACACATTTTCTGTGTTCAAATGTCAAACCATTGGCTGTAATGAGAAAAAAAAAAATATTTGCCTCCCTGCATCAGTTGAAGGCGAAAGTTGTTGACCCAATTATTTGGTGTGATATAGTCTTCCACTGAATTTGCAGATATACTATTATCTGATGCACCTATAGATAAGTAGATCTGTTGGGTTTTCCTGTCCTTTTGCCTTGAACTTGATCTTGTATTAGTTACACCACTGATTTCATCTTTTTGCCTGCAATGCAATTTGACGGCCCGCGTTCTTCCACACAATACTCTGCATTCCATTATTCAGTTTCAGTGGCATCTAATATTGACCAAACATACTTGTGTGATGATTTTCTCTAGGTATAAGCCAGAGAATTCGGATCTGAGTTCTCACCATATAGGCCTGATAAATGTAGTTCTGCAAGTCTACCATCGTCTGGTGGAAAAATTATTCTCCCAGTTAGCAAATGTAGGCCTGCAATCCCTCTTGCAGCTTTTACATGTGGAGAATGCATATGATTCACCCAATTCTCTTCTAATTCCTGGTCTAGAAAATTGCTTGTCTTAATATTAAAAATCTTTTTCTTAAATTTCCAATGAAATCTGAATTTGTACACAGGAAGCTCGAGTCACCAAATATTTTTCCCCATTTTTTGTTTTTTCCTGAATTTCTAACAAATTTCCGTTTTAATATATTGTATTTCTTTAATTGATTGTTTTAACAATCATTTTCGAATTTCTTAAAAGGACATCGAATGGATTGTGGAATGCAGTGAAATTGGTGAGCATGAAAAAATATAATACCCAAAAAGAATTTGATTTGAAACAAAATTTGAACTTTAGTTCGCTCCAAGGATCAAAGGTTGCGGATGATAATTGCATTTTACCTAAATTGAAAGATAATGTTGAACGCACATATTTATTTCGTCATTTCATCGTAAAGAAATTAGATCATACTCCCATCCAACCAAAATTGATTTTTTTTAATATAAATCATCTCTGCATTTTTTATTAGGAAAAGTTGAATGAATTATTAATATTTGGGTCTTTTTGTTAATTATTATCCACTATACTTCATTTGATCAAGGAAATATATGCAAGTACTATAAACCTCACTTCCTTTTTTTCCCTTCTATTCAATGCAGAAAGAAAAATACAAGGATATGCTAATCAAAGAGCCAAGCAAGCACTAGAGAAGGTAATAATGATTCTACCTTTATTCTCCTTCACTTTCATACTTTAACGGGTTAAATTGAATAATGATGATGATGATAGTAATAATGATTCTACCTTTATTCTCCTTCACTTTCAGATCCTTATTCTGGAGTGCTGGCCAGGCTTCACTTTCTCCTCTTCATTTGAGAAATTTCCTTGACATAGAAATGATTAATTCTTGAGCCTTGAAGGTGGTTCCATTATACTTATTTTGGAGATACTTGCAAGCTTATTCCATATTTGAGAAGATCTAAACTCGCTGGTTATAGTGCTATGGACCAATTATTCATGAGTGCACTAGCAAAACTTGGAAGTAGCAGTTTATTTTCTTCCCAAATCTTGAAAAGATGAAAAAATTCCATTGTATAACACGTGTATGTATAAGATGATGATAAAATTCCTTTGATATCCTTCGGTACATAAATAATCATCCAACAATTAGAAGTTTTATTCCATTTAAGTTTGTATTAAAAAAAAAAAAAGTTAGCTTTTTAGAGATGAAGATATAAAAGTTTACTCTTGGAGATGTAGATAGGGGGCCTGGTGTTGGTTCATGTAAATAGTTGCTTATCATCAACATCTAATTTGTATGAGTTCAATTTCCCCACACTTTAATCCTTTCCCCTGCATCCCTATGCTATTCCAAAGACGCTAAGAGTATCATGTTTTGAAGTATGGAGCAACACGAATAGAAGTTGACATTCATGGGTCATTCTCTTATAATGCTAAGATGTTAATCATAGAACCATGCCATGTATTAGTCAATTTAAAGTGTTAATGGAGGAAGGTATGTTCCTGTTTCTTTGATATGAAATTTGATGGATATTCTAAAAGTGGCGCTGCTTCTCTTTTCAATAGGATCTTCTTGTCTTTGCTATTGGAGTGGGGCTAAACACATCTTTTCAAAATGTTGCGTGATTTTCTGGGTTGTAATAGGCTTTAATAAAGCACATTCGTTCATTGATACTTTATAAATCTTTTTGAGTTGTTGATTCTAATGTTAGATTCGGTTTTGGTTAAAAATTGGAGCCCTACCATTACATAAAAGAGTAACGGAAAGAATTGAAAGTTGTGGTTTAATCACATTAAAGAATACAACATTATAGATGTGGCACGTGCATCACTAGTAATCAAAACAAATCTGCATCATCATTATATCTAAAATCTAACCAAAATTGACTAATACAAAACAAAATTAACAGCACTTTGCGGTCATATTTCTCAGAATAGTCAAAACTGAGAACACAGGGCAGATAAAAAAAAATTAGGGACCTCGAGTATAATTCTTTGGATTAAAAACACATCTGCATTTCATCAATTTACGGAACCACCATGATATAAAAGAGAACAGGCATATAGGATTAGCAAATATCTATTTGATCCAAAAATAAGGTACACTAACACTTCGTCTAAAAGATAGCTCAAAAATTGGCAATAGTAAAAACTTCTGCTATCTAGTGTGCATAAAAACCAGCATGGCATCAAATGAAAATAGCAGTTCAAGGCAATTCACCAGCTCCTTCACTTTCTACCAGCAGTCTTAACAGCTTGCCTATTTTTCTTCTTAGGACCAGATTTTGCAACCTTAAGGCTCCTGTGCACAGCACTAAGCCTTGCCAGAGCTGCTTTCTTCAGATCAGGCCTGTAATAGTTATCAGCCGCCTGCATACAGAAAATAACTAATGAAAAATATGATTCCAGAAATTAATATTGTTTGTCATGCAAGTATATAAACGTGCAATGCTATCTTTAAAATGACATTAGTATAATTTTAGCATTGGATCACATGCACTGATTTTGTGCTAGGAAAAAAAGCGAAAGAGCAGGCACAGTTTATAACAGCAATGTGGGTGAAGTTCACTGAGCCCAAGCCAAACTTAAAATGCTAAATTTATTAGAATCCACCTTATACTTAGTTATGTTACCAATTGAATTGTTTCTCAAAAGAATAAAAAAAAATTTGAGAAGCACAGAGATCCATGAATTAAAAGAATAAACATGTAGGTAACTTATTTTAATTATCACAAAAGCAATGCTTGGACTTCACATTTGAATCATTAATAACTGAATCATTAATAACTAACATCAGCTCGAGGAAATAAAAATAAACAGCAACTCAAGGACGTGAGTGAATCGCTTAGAAATGAACTAAGTAAACACTAGATACCTGGTTTGAAACAGCCTTAGCCATACGGCTAAACTCTTTCTTCATTACAGACTTGTTAAGCAAACTGGCAGGCTTGGTCTGTTTCTTGGTCTTTGTTGTTGCAAGCAAAACAGACTGATCCTTACCAGGTTGAATGGTGACCGTTTTCTTATTTGCTAACCCTATGCAACAGAACAATGTTAATTATTATAGGCAATGAATTCTCAGCATGTGAACCTGAAAAATATACAAGTGTTATCCAGTTTCACTATCAGAACAAAGATTTCAAAATGAAATTTATTTACAATTTCTAGCATTATAAACAACACAATATACCAGACTAATTTTTTCCCCATAACAAAATGTATAAATGAGCAAGTAATAACCAATGCACAAGATAAAAACCAAAGTATAATAATTCTACTACAATATTCAAGTGGCAAGAACGGAAGAAAAGCAAACATTTTCGGAACAATCAAACAGAATTCAGATTGAAAACTTTCTTCATTACCAACACTGCATCTCAGATATTATTTTGCAAAAATTAAAAGAAAATTCACTTCCCATAGTTATATACATCACCTCGAATTTATTGGCAACAGTTCCATATATAATAGATCCTTCATTGTAACGATTAAAACGCAAAACTGTTGTGCATTTTCACTTTTCAGAAACACCAAAAATAGAAAACCCATAAATGAGCTAAAATCTTATAAGTTCATATACATTCCAAAAAAAAAAAAAGATTCCGGATAAAGTCATCAGTTTTTAGAACCGAAAAACAAGTATCGATAAATAATATGAAGTAATCTAGCATACTAACCAGAGTGCTTATAGGAGTGGAGGTTGTACAGATTGTTGGGATCCTTGCTGAAAACGACACCAGCAGTTCCATTCCCGAACTCCTTCACCAAAAAGGAGTTGTATTTCTTCACGATCTCCCAAATCAGTTGTCCGGGCACTGTCGCCATCTCCACCACGTCCTTTAAATTACACCGCTAGAATCCGACAAAGCACATCAACGTTTATATAACTAAGAATGTGTGGAGAGATAAACATATGCGCTTAAAAGTTTGAAGCGAAAGAGAATGAATTTACCTAAGAGAAGAGAAGATCGTGATTCAAGGGTTTCAAACTGACGGCTGAAAGGTACTTAGGGTTTGCCTATTGTTGGCTTTAAAACCCTAAGGTGATGAAATGCCAGTTGACGAAATTGCCCATATGTTCTCATTTTCTTTCCCTTCATATAAAGTAAGTTTAATATGGCGGAAAAAAACTTTCTTCCATCAAAAAAATACATAATAAATTTAAAAAAATAATATTTTGTAAAAAAATTGAATATCATTTCTATAATAATTAAAAAAAAGTAATAACAAAATAATTTGTAAAAAAATTTTAAAAAATAAATAAAATCTTTTAATATGTTTTCGCAACCTCTACACATTATTTATAAATAGGTTTTTCTCCTTGATTTTTTTCTCTTAGCTTTTTTTCTCCACATTAAACTTACTCTAACAAGGTTCAAAAGAATAATACTATTTATCCAGACAGGTCTCGAGTCTATTTGTCTCTCTTTATTGACCATTAAATAAATAAAGATTTCTCATGTATTTATACATATTAACTCATCATCTTACATAGTGATGCGAACTAGAATGGAGATCTTAACAAATAGATAAACAACATTACTCGTGTTCAAAATTAGTTAAATATTTTGGATCAAAATAATAATAATTAAATATTTTAATAAATATTGAATGTAGAACTAAAATATTTTTTCTAACTATATTATATAAGGATGGTATAAAAATGACTTCCTTTTATATGTCTGACGGGATTATTCTGTCAGATGCACATATAGCTTGAGATAATTGAACAACCTTCACGTGAATTGTCCCACGGTGGGGGACAATCTCTATATATGGTGGGAGAGCGAGACTGGAATTAAAGATGTTGAAAACTCAATCGAATGTCATAGGACTAAATATTTTAATAATAATCATAATATTCTTAAAATTAAACTAATAGTCAAAGAGTGGACATATTGCTTATGTGGTAAAATCCGACTATAATGTAAGATTTTATAGAGAATTGATTTTTAAGAAATGAGCGAAGGCAAGGAAGGGCATTTTGAGACGCAGAAAGACAGCCAAACATAGAATAACGGTTTAATGTCAGATGTGTAATAATATTATAACGTCATATACTTATATGGTGTGTCAATGAAGAACTATATTAGTTCTTGATTTCACCAAAGAATATTTATGAAGTAAATAATGAGTACGAGAAACTGTTCTTAGATTAAAGATTAAATAGCGCCTGAAACTACCCATGTAGCCTCTCTACCATGATTCCACGGCCCGACTCTTAAGATGACTGAGGATGTTTATGCAGACAGAACCAACATCATATTGATTAATATTATATTTGCAAATTTTTCATGCTCGACTAACGTTACAATATATATACAACCAAAGAAGGACTAATGTCAAAGCACTCCTACAATTCTCCAAAGACAGTGAAATATCATAGCATAATTATTGTACACAAGATTTCTAGTTTCTACCTTCAGTCAGAAGTTACTGTGCTTGCTAGTAAATTTGAGCATAATTTCTTAAGAAAGGGTAAAAATATCCAGCTTCCTACGTAAATTGAAACTACATTGGAGATGATTTTCCACACTGTGCATAATTTGAACCTCTTCGATGCAGAACAAAATCCATAAGTTGCTCGGTGCAAAGAAAAAAAAAAAAAAAGAAAAGATGATGTTGACAGTCTCAGGGCAGCATTGATCTATTAAACACTGTACAACTCTTAGACGCAGAAATCCAACTTCATATGTTGCTCCATGAAGCAATACGGGGAGCTGGTCCCAATTCTGCATTTAACCTACTGAATACTACTTTTAACGGAACACAAGCTACAGACGGGCCCGGGAGTTTTTCAACTACCAGATTCTTTTCTTCCTCGCTTCGTTTTTGGGAACCTGTAAGCGAAGACAATTTCCGAGTCTTTTTTGATGACAGTCCAATCTTCCTTGATTTTCGCATTTTACTGGGTGCGAAGTGTAGCGGTGATGCAAGATGCTTAGCTGAAATCCTCCCACATGAACTCAGTCTCATTTTACCCTGTTCGATATCCAAACCAGAACTGCTGCTATAGCATTCAGATCCACTAGTCAGATGATCAGAAAACCCCTCTTCCAATACCTCAACAGCCAGTGGATGGCCAATGATGGGTCGACCCTTTAACTTGCTCATGAGAGAGATATAAGGGACATGCTGAGGACGATAGCTTGCCTTCACCTCCAATGGAACATCATACAAGACGGAGCCAGCATTGTGGTGTTTAAGAGGAAAGTCAGATGAGTCATACTTTGGATTAACTGTAAATCGAGACTGACGATATGGTAGAACCCTCTGAGGGGCCGGTGGTTCGGATGCTGTGCGAGGAACATTCCTGCTCCAACCAGGGAACTCATCAACCTGAATTTCTGCCATCGGTCTTGACTTTAAACTATGACCACAAGCATCTGACAGGAGGGCCCCACCACCAAGGTTGCATACAGCATTGTGAGCTGCTATATATGGGACAGATTCATCGTTCACATCCACTTTTCTTGACCTAGCATTCCTCTTCCCTTTCAACTGCCACTCTGAAGTACCAGGATCCATCCTTGGCCTTGTAATATGAATATCAGCATTACCTGAAGAGGTAGATGCAGACTCGTTAAGCTCTTCATTCCCGAGAGAGAGAGTTTCAACAAGACTGCTTTGGCTTGATTGTGCTCCAGCACCAACTGTTGCCTTTTGAGATGCATGGGAAAGGATTGAGGGTAAGCCTGTTGGAAGAAAATTATATATCAGCATTGTAATCAAAATACATCAATGCATCATATACACACGGGAAATGCTAAAGATAGCCGAGTGAAATTGTACTTGCAAGATGTAATCTATTTTTAGGCAGGCAGCCTGGAAACAGCTCTTGAAGAAGAACGTCATTAACAATTCTATATTACTGAACAGCTTAAACGGGAAAAGGAGAACAAAGATCAGAACATTATCAAGTAATGTACAAGGACTAGTGAAGAGGAAACCATTGAAATCGCAAAATGACAACATCATAAAAGGCATGAATATATAACAGCCTATATCATATCCAAGCCTACTCTTGTGATAGTAGATTTACAAACAAATTCTATTTTAGACATTACATACATAAATTCAGAAAAGGACAAGGGAAATGGTAATTGAACATTAGCAACATCATGTGCAGATGCAACACTACACCAAGTAGATACATTGCACATGAAACACAAGTTCAGATGTTAGAAGCAGTATCTACCTCTATTGTCATAGAATCACCTAATGACAAAATTTTTACAATATGGACACAGACAATCAGTAACTGCAGCCAAGCTTCAAAATGTGAACTCAAATAACTTAAGCATTCATCACTGTTTGACAGACAATGAACAAGAAGTTTCATGTGCCGAAAGGCATATAGCAACAAATTAATAATAAAACACACAAGAAAATTACCAACTGAAACTTAGGCACCTAAATGCTGAACCAAGATTACCTGCAGGGTGCTTTTCTTCCACAACAAGTGGCACATCAAACAGTGTTTCACAAAAATCACTGTCAGGCAACCCCGGCTCGCTTGAAATTTCATTCTCCTTCTGTTTGGATTTAATCATGGAACCATCAATAGGATGCCCTGATGAATTAAACAATCCATTCTCACAAGAAACTCCAGTGCTATCTGAATTATTATTAATTGCCAATGAATTATCCTTCTTTGATTCATTCGATTCTAATTCAGAAACCTTACTTCCTGATGCTCCTGGGAGAGACGATCCAGTTGGACTGGCAAGTTGTTCAGACACAACAGGAATGGTTACCATTGTTTTATTCTCTAAAACTTTTGACAGTGTCCGACGGCGATTTTTCCTTTTCAAGAACTCTTGAACATGTGCAGTCTGTGATCGCCTCCGCTTCAATGATGAGACAACCCCCATTCCCAAATCCTCAAGTCCTCTCATTCTCTTTATTCCTTCATTTCCATCATCCTCTGAATCATTTGGGGTTCTTCGTCTCCTAGATTGATCCCTAATTGCATCCAACTGGCACTGGGTCTCAAATGATACAACCGACTGTGATAATTCCTGTGCTGAATCTGAACCATCTTCGGAGCTACTTAAACCTTCATCGACGCCATCCATTTCTTCGCTAGGATTGAATGAAGTAGGTGATTGATTGACACCACGAAGCTCCCCACATTGCTTCTCCGCTCTAGATGTGAACTCCTGGTGATCTTTTCCCATACGAGCATTTTCAAGCTCAAGTGCATGAAGAATGGCATCTTCTCTCCGAGCATATTTCACCGCTTTCTTAGAGGAGTTAACTGCAGTAGCTTTAGCTTTCTCAATGCATTCATCGTACTCACCACAACGAAAAGCTTTCACTCTTTTTGATTTCTCAAGATTATACCAGTCCCTGAAAGCAGATTGGCAAGAATTTTCCAATCTTTTATTATCAGTAAAAATGAAGAAGATGAATAATATATTGTAAGTAGGATAAATCAATAATCTTAAGAAAAGTAACAACCAGATCGCATTCACTTCCCAAACATACCAAAATTAAAATGAGGGAAGAAAAAACTAATAATGCATCTGCAAACTCCAACCACATTTAAACAAAACTAGAGAAAATTAAATGACTTCAAGGGACCACATATTTGAGGTATATTTATTCAATATAACATACTTGTCCTTGAAAGTCAATGTGTCAACATTGGAGTAAAACTGATATTACAATACAGTGGAGAAAACTGAAGTGAAGAGTACTTTTGCCATTGTACAGAACTCTGCAAGCATTTGTGTAATCAATTTCACCAAAGAAACAAAAAAATCTAATACAGATGTACCCTTTATTTAATTTTTTTACTTTTATTCCAATAACAAAAAAACCTGATTTGAATGACCAGGTATTAAGAGCTAAATTGGCTAAAAAAATAAATCCAATACAGATGTACCCTCTGTTTATTCTTTTACTTTTATTTTTATTTTTTTCTGTGACAAGTAGACCGGGAAACAAAGAAAAGATGCCATATTTCTTTTGAGTAAGATAAATTAATAAGACTTAACAGAACTAAGCAACCGCATTGCCTTAATATTAAAATATATGCTGAAAAACCCATCATCTGCAACTCCAATACTTAACCAAAAACTTCATCATGCCTAAAATAGGAAACTAGTAAGTTACAATTACACACCACACAAGAGTTATTTACAAAATAGGTAACAAACAGTAAGGGGGAAGGAACTTAAGCTTGGCCAAGCATGCATTGCTGAATAACATAATAAGCTTTGAGACTAGTGCAACACCAACAGGATTATTTATGCAGCAAACTAATATAGCTTCTAACTCCCAATATTTAAACAAATAATAATAATAATGATAATAATGAGAACCTAAGAGACTTCTAAGTCCAGCATTCATAAAGGATAACTTGGAGAAGCAAAATAAAACAAGAAATGCTCAAAGAATTTCTCAACACCATTAAATAATTTTCTGCCAATGAACAGTCGGTGCAATTATCAAGCCAGTCAATTTCATGAAATAATTTTAAAAAAGAAAAAGAAAAAAAAAAGGTACTCACACACTAGCATCTTCCCTTCCAAGGAGCTTTACAGGGGTCCCTGATCTCGGCGAAAGCAGGGAGCTCTCCGGCAACTCATCGGGGCCGAGAATCCGGCCCGGCCACCAAGACCCATTCCGCCTCCGGACCCAAACCAGACCGCCCACCGACGCATCAATGCCCTTATTAATGGGCTCTCCAGAACTTCCCATCTCACACAACCCACGGTATTTTTCTCAAAAAAATAAAATAAAATCCACAAGTACTAAATAGCAAACACAACTTCTGCGCACATGAAAGTCCCCAAGAAAATGCCAAACCCTTCCCAAAACCAAGGAATCCAAGTAAAAAAAGCAGACAAATACAGAAGAAAAAGCGAAAAATATCGAACCATAAACAAACACTAAACTCATATACATATATATATATATATAAACAAAGAAAGGCAATAAACTTGGAGCCGAGAAAGAAAAACAGGGAGGAAGAGAGAGAAATTTAGAAACGCAAAACCAAAAGGAACCAGACGACAATAGAGATATACCGAAAAATAGATCTGATAAAAGAAAAACTGAAAGCGAAGGGCTTTTTTTTTTTTTCTTTCCCCTTTTTTTGGTTCAATTTTTTTCCCTTATTTTCCAAACCCTCATCTTTATTTCCATTAAGGTTTTTCGACTTGACAGCGCTTTTTTCTGCTTTATCATTGTTTGAAGCAAAGCAAGATTTATTAACAAAACATCGGTTTCAGACGGGTGTTTATCTGAGGAAGAAAAGCGGAGTGGACTGTAGAAAGAGGCGCTGTTGTCTAGAAACTGGGATCGAACTCACTTTTGGCATCTTTTTGCCAACGCGAGAAAAATCTCACACCGAGTGAGAGAAATGGGAGTGGAGAAAGAGATGGATTTTCTTGAAAATGTTATGAAAATTGTTTTTCGGTATTTTCTTAAATCGAAATATGAACGACAACTACTACGTTAATATTTCTACACCTGTCCCACATGATGTTTGTGGGTCCCTTTTTCATAGGATCTCTTTTAAATGAAAGGCCCAGATGACATTTTATCAGTAAACTTTTTTGTGATTAACGGTGATGATTGGTCTTGGTATTAATTGCAGCTGATGTTCTTATTTTATTTTCTATGTGATTTGCTGCTCCTTGATTTACAATTTTTGATACACAAGTTGTGCAATCCATGGAAGATAGAAAAATTTAATACCTAGATTTTGGAAAAATAAAAAATGACGACAGGAAGAAAGAAATATTGTGATTTTGGTCTTTCTCCAATCAAAATTAAACGAAATAGTTTTTTTTGCCCCTTTATGAAGGAAAATCAAGCAAAATAGTAATAATAACTTTAAACTGTAACTAAACAAATGATTAGTTAATATTAAATGGCTCACATGTGTGTCTTTAACTCCATTTGTCATTTGACGCTACGTATATTGCCACATAAACTGATACTTGACACTAGCAGTGCTATATAGTTTTACTCTTTAATATTATTCCAATTAAAGTACTTTTTACTAACTAAGACCTAAGTGGTCTAACGACATCCAATAAGTTTTCCACACCCTACACTTAGGGTTCAATCCCCTCCTCGTCATTTACCCTATAATATTTAAAAACATAGGTTACCGTTTACTATTTAATTTAGTTAATAACGTGGTAAAAAAAATTATACAAAGTAAACACATTGTAATTTGGTTCATAAGTATGTATAATGTGTATTTGTTATTATTGTTATTAATTATTAAGCATATAAGCTAATTAACAAGAAATTACCAACTTTATTAGTTGTTAGCTATTGCACAAATCTCTACTATATAATAAGGGTGAAGTGTGGGGCCTATCATCGTCTACTATTTTGTCCATTTGTGCACTTTTTTTCTCTATTTGGTTGGGCCCTTTTTCTCTTTGGTCGAGCTTTAATAAGATTGATAAAAAAAATAAGACAGTGTGAAAAGATATTGGATCGCTATCTATTATGAGTGTGCAAGTGTCATATATTAGGTAATCAATCTTAAATTTTACCATAATTTTATTACTCTTTCATACTAGGATTATATATAGTTCTGACTCATATGCAAATTAAGTATGTCATTTGATTTAAATGGGGCAACAAATATAAGAATGCATGCAGTTATCCAATAGGTGAAATTAGATCAATCTCCATTTGGACATGCACTCGAAATTTTTGTTTTCTGTGTATAGAAGTAGAGAAATCGGTGGAAGTTATAAATTTATCGGTGAAAAAATATCCATTCCATTTTTTGGGATTTTAATTAGTGTGTTTCACTATACATGTGATCTTCTCAATTGGTATATAATTTTTACTCGTTTTCTTTTAGCAACATTAGAAAAATAACTTATAAGTTTGACTTAATTGTCGAGATAGTTACACAATTGTAATTATCAATACGTGCAACGCACGTGCTGTTACTGTTTTAATAAAATATATATAAATCCAAATGCCATTATTTGATTTCCAACAAAAATAACAACCAAAAACCAAAATCGAACTTTTTTCTTATCTCATGGATTGTACTTATTGCAAAATAAAATTATGGACAAGCAACGTGAGTTAAACACGTCTCAACTAATATTGAGGCCAATTTGCTATTTAGGTTATTAGTTGAGGATCAACATTGAAACGTCCTTTGAAAAGCTGTTTTGCTGAGAAAAACAAATCTCAACTTTTTTTTTTTTCCTCTTTTTCTTCCATGGAATCTTTAGTCATGTACTTTCTTAATCGAGTATGGTATTCGCCAAAAATCATCTTATGTTAGAGCAACAATGGGTGCAGGTGAACACAGGTGGCTGGCAACTTTTCATCAGTCCGCGACTGATATGTTCTATTTTCGATCTTTTACCAAGACTGGATGTTCTTTCATTTTGGTTCACAAAGATTGGATCTTTTTAATTTATGCTTTGCTTAATTTTGATTGAGTTCATTATTTCTCGATAATCGTTGAAAATTTTGCAAAGTTTTCTGAACTTGCTTGGGTATATTCACGTATGTACAATGCAACCCAAGTTTTGATTGTAATTATCGTAAAATTTATTAAGCTTGAATAGATTTTTTTGGTACAATTTGTTTGGTTTGATTTGGCAAAGGAAGCTGGTTTTCTTTTAGTATTTTCAAATGCCAAACACGGTGTTGTGCCATGTTTCTTTGGGCGAATTAATCTGGATTTATACTATTTTATTTTATGATTCAGGAATGTGGGGAATTAGTTGCATTTTGGTTCTTGTTACTATGGAAATTGATTTGTAAATCTGCGCCTTCTTTTTTTTTTTTTTAAATTGAAAATTGGAATCAGTTTCAAAGGCGATCTAATATTGGGGAAATTTTTATTTTCCTAAAATTAAGAAGAATATTCGGGCACTAGTCCAGGATGTCAATGCATGTTTGGTAGGGAGGACTCATAATTGCATTGGAAAGCAGTTACAAAGAAGATAGTACACTTGTTCACTATGCCCTCATTGTCCATTATTATCTGGTTCAGTCCACCACTACTTACCAAATATACTTTCGTTCCATGAGATTGCCGTTTGGGCTAAATAGTCACACATGAACAAAAAAGTTTTCATTCGCGCTGCCAACTCCTTTGTTAGTATGATACAACATTTGAATTTCAGGGGGTTGAGAACATGCGCCATGTCTTCGGTTGATTTACTAATTATATTGCTTCTTTCATAATCAAACTAGATTATCACCCGTACGCTGCACGGGAAGATACAAAATCAAATTATATCTAACATTGGTACGAAATGTTAAGTAATGTATAGTTAATCATATTGAACTATAATGTTTTGATTATATTGCTTTTAACTAATAGTTACTATGTGCTTACTCGACATGAAATGCTATTAAGTGATTTTAATAAGAGTTGCAAAAAGACCCGACAAACTCGATACCCACGAGTACTCGATCCTATTAAGATAGGGAATAGCCGACTAAGTAGGTAATTCAGTCGGGGATGAGATAAAAAAAATCAACCTGACTTAACAATGTACCGAGAAAGGGTATGATAAATTTTACTCGTACCCGGCCCATTTACCTTTTTTTTGGACAAAAATAAAAATATTTACTCAAAACTCTAATGGTTTTAAAAGTAAAAATATGATAAAACTTATCAAGAAAGTTCAATAATTTCAATTGTAATTTTAATGTTTAGAATACTATTTAATAAACAAAAAATGAAAATAGAAATATATAAATATGTTTAAATTGGCTAATAAATGAGTAATATGAATTACATGTACTAACCATTCCCTGACCCGTCTCCGATTTAAGTGGGGATGAGTAAAAAAATTGATATGTATGTTAACGGGTGTAGCATACCTGATGTTGACCCGACCCCTTGTCATTTTATATCTCAGGAAATTAAGCATTTTATTTTTCTCCGTGACTATACTGTGAATTTTGTAAACTGTGAAGCATTAATTAAACTATATTTGTCATTATACAAAAGAAGTAACGTAATAATTAATGATTCGATTTAAAAGTATATAAACAATAATTAAAAAATAATGCATCAGCTTAAGATTAAATAGTTTAATACAAATTACCAAATACTTCTTAGATAAGATATAAATAAAAAAACATTGAATACAAATTAATCTAACAAAATATTTAAAAAGATAAGATACACCCAACAAAATATTTAATCAAAATATTTGAAGATAAAAATATATAAGTAAGGGAAATATATTAACACTATAATTTTTTATAGTTACACCACATTTTACTTTAAAGGTCATCAATCTTTATAACTTATAAAACTAGAATATAAAGAAATATTATTGATTTTTTTAAACATTTTTTAATTTTTATATCTTGTTTCTTAGTGATGGTTATAACTATAGAAAAAATTTCATTTTTATGTCTTGAAGTCATAAAAAAAATCTAATTTTATTTTTATAGACTTTACCTTTTCTTATTCAAAAGATTTAAGTGGTTTTCACATCGAAATTTTTAGGTAGAAATCATTATTAGATACGAAATGTGATAATCGATAAAAGATTATGAAAAAAATACGACGAAAAAAAGTTAATGGCTTAATCTAAAAACTCGAAAAGATAAAGGAATATAATTAGTGTGTGGTGTGTTTAGTAAAAAGTGTAATATGAATATAACTCCTCATATAAGTATCATAATTCTTAACTAATTGAAAAAATAGAGAAATATTAATTTATAATGTATCGTATAATCTATCTAATATGTAAAAAAAATCTAAAATGTCCTCACTTGAGACAATTTTAGAGGGAAAACTGCGGTACAAAAGTACCGCAGACTAATCTGCTTTTATATATATAATAATATATATAGGAACAGGAACAGGAACAGGAACAGGAAATGGAAATCTAAACTCATGAATCCATTCTTATGGATGATTTTAAAGGTTCGCTGCTGCCTGCCTTCAAACGTCCATCTTTAGTTTCTTTAAGTTATTGTAGGTATACCAAAAATTCACTCCAGTCCAAATCTGTTAAAACACTCAAATCGCTTTCACGTTATCCGATCACTGCAGGTAAATATCTGACCAACATCCATAAAACCAGAAGAGAATCGGTTTTGGCTGAATTAAGTGAAGTTCTCTATATTGCAGTCTAGAGATTGATCATATTTTTACTCTATGAAATCATGCACTTCATTGCCTGCCTTTGTTTTCAGTTTCTGAGAGGATGGTGAGGCTGATAACAAGTTCTTCAGATTTTTCGACTCATCAGTTAGTAGAAACGTCAAAATCTGTTTTCTACATTAGATCTTATGATGCCTATAATAAATAGCTCTCGCCAAATTTTTATTGCAGCTCACCAGGCTTTGATTTTCTGGCACACAAGGAAATACCCCGATGAACGTGAATCTCCATTTCAAAGGTTACTAGATTTTTCATTTTGGTTCATATAGTGGATGACAAAACTAGCATATCCTACCACTAACACATTTACTTGTATCCTTAATTAAGATAGTTCTGTATTCTCTAGTATCGTATATTTTACACTATGATAGCTTTTTTGGTAGGGGGAGTCGATGCACTGCACTCTGCACAGTACTAAGAAGACCAAGGAACAGAAAGAGAAAATCTTGTCTAGTCATGTCTAATACTGCATATCAAACATGTACGGAGTGTTTGATCATGTGTTCTTTCGCAGTCGCTTAATACTATTCAACTATCATCTTCCCATCTGTGTTACAGTGTCATGCAGTTTTCAAATGAAATCTTCTTTATCTGAAAGAAAAGCTAGAACAGGAGGAAAGATTTCAGGCAAGTTAATGTCCAGCGTTGCAGTATTTAGCATAGGCTGGTAACGTGTTATGTAGTTTTTGCCCAAAGAAGCACAAAATTCAAGAATCGAAATAGCAGAAAGGAAGAACCTGGTGATGTCATGTAAGCTTCTTTATTCTTCAGAATTGAAGTGGGAAGAGAAGCAGTACTGTAAGTGAAAATGGCAATGTGGAGGAGGAACACGATTCTGAAACTGACACTTTTCACATAACAGCATGCATCCCGTAACCATGAATGCATGTTTGATATGTAGAGTAAACGATACAAACACTATGGTGGACAAGATTTTAGATTCTTATCTTTATACTATTACTGTTTAGTCCACTTGTTCAAACATGACACAAGTATTCTAACCCCAAAGACATTCTAAAAATGTTTAGTTTAGAGGAGTCTGAAAATCTTGGCATGAAAATGGTTTACACACAGGTGAGATGAGCTAAGGATTGACTTTCAGAAAATCTGCTTAGTATGCTGGCAGCGGCACTGAAAATGCTGGTGAAGACCAACAAAAGATGTACTCTTATTTTATTCTTGGGTAAGTTTAACTTTTTTCACTCACGGGTAACACAAGCTGTTTATTTTAACAATAGGAATAGGGCACCAGTTACTCTGATGATAAGTGGTCGTTTCTCCACAGAAAGGTGCAGCGCCTGTTGCTGAAAGTTCTATCAAGATGCAGATTGAAGAAGATGTTGATATGGATGATAATGACTTTGAAGGTGATTTCCACTGTTCTGCTTTTTGTTGTTCTTTCGTTATCTTCTTCCATAATAAAACTTCAGTCTGTAGGAGCATATGTATGCTTGAGCTCTATCTGGTTGAAAAATCAGACTCGTATTCTCTTCTCTCTTTTTTTTTTTCCTCTTTCTCTTTCAAGGAGTACAGATTAAAAGAAAACTGTTGGGATAGGTAAAATCATGACAGACATCCAATCAAATTGTCTTATCAGTTACCAGAGACTTCATCGGATACCATGAAGGGGAGGGGAGACATGAGAAAGAAGAATTCACTGGTGTGGACTTGGGTCTTTATCAAACAGCAAGTGTCTAAATTTTCTGGTGGAGAAATTAACCAGTATCACTCTTTTTATCCTGAATATTGGTTTTAGTTTAGTTCTATTCAAGAATGTTCCTGCAAAAGGCCAAAACGTGACATTTTCCGGATGTTAAATGTAGAATTTAGCTACAATAAATTGAATGCAACATTTCCATGATGACAGTTGTTTCGTAATGGTTAAAAATGACAAAGTAGAGGTGTAAAATGAACTAATCTAGACTGAATGGACTAATCTAGACTTGAAAATTTTCTACCACCCTCCAAGTCTGCCAGAAACCCGCTGTTGGGACCTTTTCTCTTTAAATTTCAGTTAGTACAGTGCGAAGAAGGGATAAATGAGCAAATGGTCTTTTTCGACATGAAAGTCGCTGCCTTTTGGTTGTTCCTTTTAGAACGGGTAAATTAAATGTTGTTAGAATTGTGCTGCAATAGCTGAATGCTCATATTTTCTCGTAAGAGATCCGGATTTGAATCACAACAATCCCTCTCCTAAGTTCCCTTCCTCCCCCTTATCTCCTTATTGTATTGTTGTATTAAAAAAGAAAAAGAAAAAGAAAAGGATATTTTAACGGATGATTATCCCATAAATATAGGTAATTATGGATATTTTTGTTAGTTATCACTTATCAGTGTCTAAGTGGTAGACTGGTAGTAGGATTTTAAGTTGTACCTTTTGAATTATAGGCTTACAGTTGTTTCACTTTAAAAAAATAAAAGAAAAAAAATCAAGTGTGAAAATTCGGATGTATTTATATATGATGAAAAGGAAAAAAAAAATGAATAGCCGGTCACTTTTGCAACAATGAGTACCTCAAATAAACCTATCAAGATCAACGTCATGTTTTAATTTTTTCACATAAACTTTAGTAAAAATGAAACTTATCACAGTTATCGTTGGTGCAAACGGACCCTAGTTAGTTGGAGTTTCTGGTTTCAACTTTCAACAGACGTGGCCACAAATCTCTGACCACTGGATTTAGAAGTACAATTCGTTCGAAGGCAAACTTCCAGCTTCAACTGTCATATCTCTCAAATTCTATTGCTTTTTATCCATACAATCATTAAATGGACAGCTTCTTTACAATTATCCATGGAATTGTTACCATTTACAACAATTCATAACTAATCGAAATGCATAGTATTCCGCATTTTGCACATTCTCAAGTACTCGAATAAAATAAAATTGACATAGATCAACTTCACTTCCTGCCTTCCTCTGTATATATATAATATATATAAGAAGAAACATCTGTCTCTCCCTCTCCTCACGAAACACAAGTTCTAACCTGTGGATTATTGTTAAAAGAGTAAGAATAGTTCAAGAAATCATGCTGTTCCCCAAAAAGATGTTCTTGGTTTTTCATATTTTTTTCTTGTTCAATAAACCCAGTTTCCCAAACCTAATTCTGGATTCAAAAGAGCTCTCTGAATTACCCATTAATTTCCTCAACGCTGCCAAGAAATCTGAGGTATTTGATTGGATGGTGGGTATCAGAAGAAAGCTGCACGAGAATCCTGAACTGGGCTATGAAGAATTTGAGGCTAGTAAACTTATCAGAGTAGAATTGGATAAGATGGGGATTTCTTACAAATACCCAATAGCAGTGACTGGTGTGGTTGGTTCCATTGGTTCAGGAAACCCTCCCTTTGTTGCCATAAGGGCAGATATGGATGCTCTTCCGATACAGGTTTGTGAATTTTTTTCTTTCACTTAAATTATTGCACTTCTCTTGGCTTTTATGTCAAAAAGATTGGATTTTTCTTTTCTATTTTGTATTTTTAGTCTTGTAGAACTTGGATTGTTTCATGTGAAAAGTTTGAGATTACTTGCTTAGAGTTATGAATTTGTACGAATCTGTGCAAGAAGAATCATTGATCTCTTCTTGAATTTGAGAGTCGTTTAATATTCTGCAGGAAATGGTGGAATGGGAGCACAAGAGTAAGAATCCAGGAAAGATGCATGCTTGTGGGCATGATGCACATGTTGCCATGCTCCTGGGTGCTGCAAGGATTCTTAAAGAGCATAGGGAACTATTAAAGGTTCATTTCCTGGCATATTTTATTTACTCATGGTTATTACAATTGGATACTGTTTTTGCTTAATTGGAATTGTGGATGGATATTTTGTGTAAATGCTTAGTCAAAGGAAGAAAGAGTAGAAATCTGAAAAAAAAAATTTTTGCCCCATGTCTGTGTGTTTCTGGTCATGTGGGTGTTTTCATTTCTTCAGAAAGGGATCTGAGTCTGAGGGAGAGCCGGAGAGGGTGTCATACAAAACCTCGAGCTATTTTGATTTTGATATACCAGCTAAGAGAATGTATTATTTTGATCATTTTGCTACAGTGAAATGCTTGAAGTGCCGTGATTGAAATCTTCAGCTATTGCCTATTAGATGCGATGGTTTTATTCATTTATATGTTATTTCGAGCACACCTAACCATGAACAAAAAGGTAGTGAAGATGTTTACTGGGAACTAGGATTAGTTTGTGGTGGTTGTCTTCAGACATGCCACATATCACCTCTCACAAGCTGGCTAGATTAGCTTTTCATGACAACGAGTTTACTAGAATTGGATGACAATGAAATGTTTATTTAAGGCTGGATCCATATTGAAACTAATAACATATGTTTTCGAAAGTTGATCATTTGTATTATCTTTTAGTTATGGAAAATGTGCTGATGCAGGACAAATTATAGAAAATAATAGACTGATCGGTATAAGAGAAGTTAGGCAATAGAAATCTTAAGAAGAACTCTAAGAATCACTTTTAGAGACCTTAGACGTCAGATCTAGGGCCAGAATTACTCATAAAACTGATTAGAGATCTTCTCTTCTCAGGATGAGAGCTTACAAGCATATTTAAAGACTTTTGGACTATTCCAGACTTCAAGCCTTAATGTTTCAACTGCTATAATTAATTCACTCTTACACCAACCTTTTGACATCCTCTACAGTCTACAAAGTTACAATATCCATTAAATTTGTCATAGACCCCCCCCCCGGGGCGGGGTCTTTCTCTCTCTCACACACACTCATACCATCATGTCTTGAGCATCTTCAGTCAAACAGGTGCCTTTACTTTATGGAAGAAAAAACAAATGGCAGCTTTTTAATGCAATATCAATATTCTTGTTCTTCGAAACAAAGAGCTCATAGGATTAGCTTCTATTGTGTTAGTTACTAATCCCTTACGTGCTGAACTTTTTTGTCAATTTTTCTTTGAACATTTATGCCTCAACCTCTACAACTTATTTCACTACCAAAAAACTCAACAATTCAAACCTACACCAACCACATATTCTCTCCAAATGATTATTTCTCGCTATTCCCTATAATCTCTCTCCACTTTTCCATCACACATTTCAAAGAATAATCTCTTTTTATCAAAAAAAGCTAGAATACTAGCTAGAGAGAACAAACCCTTAAAAACTTAATACTTATAACTAAAGAGATCTTAGAATAATTGATTTTTTTATTGATCAAAGTTGAAAGAAGGAATTTAACAAAATTAAACTCTACCTTTGTGTCGAAACAAGTAACTTGTAAGTAAAATGTAATATAGAAAATTGTTGGAAACTAGAGTGTGCCTAAAAGTTAGTTACTTGTAAACTTATGCAAGATATGCTCTATGACATCCAAATTCCGAATACATGTCAAGTGTTAGTGTGTTACTGTCAGGAGTCTTCTTTTCTAACTGATGAAGTGTTTGGCTCGATCATGTCCTAGACCCAAAATTGAGCAATATCCTGGTTCCTCTATCTTCATGCCAAACCCCTTTTCATTTTGATTACTTTGTAATTTGATATTATGGAATCCAATGGTTTTATTTTCGTGGTTTCTTTTTCTTCTTTTTCCCCCCCAATTTTTTTTTTTTTCCCGTGGGGGGGGGGGGTTGTTTGGGGTGTTGGTAAGGGCACTTTTTCTATGAATCCTGGCTCTGTGTATGGAGCACGACTACCAATTAAAAAGAACCAAGTCATGAAACCACATGCATGTGGCTTTTTTTATTGGTGGTCAGGCTTCCTTATGGAGCCGTATATGGCTCCATAGAGAAAGGGGTTGGGGTGGGGGGAGGACAGGTAAAATCGGTAGTTGCAAATGAATTTTAAAAGTTATTAAGGCACATGTCCACTCTGGCTTTTGTTTTAGGAGCTGTTAAATTTCATGTCCAGCAACATATTTTCTATGAAAGTTATTTTTCACTTTTCCTTCTAACCTCTCCCTACTTCTGCACCCCACTTCTGAACAAGCCAACCAAACATGCCATAAGAGATGTGATTTGATCTATTCTGACTGCCATTTTATGATAAACATATAGATCTCAATGGTTAAATTGTTTCACAACTAAAGTATTTATGGCGCAGAGAAATTTACTTCTTGATATATAAGCAGAAAACTGATGATTATACTCATCCCAGCTGACATATGTGTGTAGCCATGCGGATTAATAACCAGCTGTCTCAACATTTTATGGTATATAAACAGCTAAGCTGAAAGAAACTATACGAGATCAACAGCCTCTTAATATTCAAGTATACATCAAAGGATGCGGTGCATGCTGATTGCTAAGACGTCTGCTAAGTTTATCATTTATAAATTATTATCCCACAGTGTAGAACAGAAAGTTGAGAGATTAGGGCTTGCTCTTTGTAGCTTTTGCTACAAAAAGAAGTGTGTGCCAAGATAAAGGCTGAACTGAAATAAATAAAAAAAGAAATGTACCTTTTGAATAACAGCTTACGCTTATAGACGATGGGAGTCAATACTTTGCACTGTACCTTTGCTGTTACATAAGGTTTAACAGCTTCCCTCCATCTGCTGCTGAAGTTTTCTTGATTTTCTGATTTTAGCAGGGAACTGTACTTCTTGTTTTCCAACCAGCAGAGGAAGGAGGTGGAGGAGCAAAGAAAATGATAGATGCTGGAGCTTTAGAGAGTGTCGAAGCCATCTTTGGTCTCCATGCTGCTACTCATTTGCCATTGGCTGAAGTGGAATCTCGATCTGGTCCTCTTTTGGCTGGAAGTGGTTTTTTTGAAGCTGTAATAAGCGGAAAAGGGGGTCATGCAGCCATTCCACAGCACTCCATTGATCCAATATTGGCTGCATCAAATGTGATAGTCAGCTTACAGCATTTAGTTTCTCGGGAAGCTGACCCTCTTGACTCTCAGGTCTCTCTCTCTCTCTCTCTCTCCCCCTGCGGAAGTGGTATATGATTCTTGTGCATTTGAACAAAGAAATTTATTTAGGTTAAATAGACAGTCCAGTATTTGTAAAGCCAGTCTTCATTTCTTTGGGTCTTATGTGGTGAGTTTCTTGTTTGATCCACATTCACCCTAATTAATGGCATTATCCAGAATTTGTCAAAATCATAGTGCTCATCAACATGATATGTTGAGTTAGGCAATGCTTGGGTGTACTTTGATAAACGCAGATGGCAGCTTGCATGACATATAGTCTCTTATCTAGCGTTCTTGGTAGTGAGACTGAGAAGATTTTATTTGTTTCTTTATTTTTTGGAAAATCTGATGGACCAATGCTGTCTTAAAATGTAAAACTCACATCTTAAAATATTAATTCAATACCAACTCACTTCTGGAATCTCACTGGAAAAATATACAGGGAGATGTCTTATTTGCCCTTGCAATTATTAGTTTGTTGACTCTTCAATGGAAGTATGAAAGGAACACCCAGTTCTATAGTTCCAATGAACTCTTTGCTTATACAGGTTGTTACTGTGGCTAAATTTCAAGGAGGTGGTGCGTTTAATGTCATTCCTGATTCTGTAACAATTGGTGGCACTTTCCGAGCCTTCACAAAGGAAAGCTTACTGCAACTTAAGCAGCGAATTGAGGAGGTAACAGTTGTATAATTTTGTTTCTGATGGATTAGAGAGTGCAAGCTTCCAAAAAGTAATATTTCTTCATCCTGCATGACTGCCTTCTTACATGGTTACCTAGTTCATTTATGAAGAAGCTAATGTTTATATTCCTGGCTACAGGTAATCTTGGGACAAGCCGCTGTACAAAGATGCAATGCAACTGTTAACTTTTTCACAAAAGAGAAACCGTTATTCCCTCCAACTGTAAATGACAAAAATTTGCATAAACTCTTCCTAGAAATTGCTGGCAATATGTTTGGAACTGAAGGAGTCAAACACATGCAACCATTAATGGGTTCCGAGGATTTTGCCTTTTTCCAGGAGTTAATGCCTGGTTACTTCTTCTTCCTAGGAATGAAGGATGAGAAAATGAAGCCGATCCCTTCACCACACTCACCATACTTTGGGATTAATGAAGATGCACTTCCTTATGGCGCTGCGATGCATGCCTCCTTGGTCATAAGGTATCTTCTTGAACGCCAGGGGGAAAGTCCTGCGGTGACGAGAGATTCTCACGATGAATTATAGGGTTCTGTTCTGCCTCTATTTAATATGCACACAACTGGGTACAAAAAGCTCCTCAAGAGTCCCTATTTTTCGGCTTCTAAGAAGAAAATGGCTTATTACTAGCAGCACTAGAGATTATACATTTCGATTTTATTGTTTTTAAGCACAATATATATGCATTATATTTTTTCTTTAGTTCTGAAAGCTCAATTAAATGGAGTACTTTATTAGTTGTTACATATGTCATTTTAGATTGGCTGCGGGTAGCCAGCCTTCTAAACCCCTTGGCCTGAGAGGAGAGGTCACCTCTCCCGGGGAGAGGTGACCTCTCCTTAGAATTTTTGCATTTCTGACATTGAGAGGTTAAGGGGATTTTGGCCTTTGTAATTAATAGTTAGATGAGCCCTAATTTAACTCGATAGAAAAATTGTTGGTTTGAGTGGTGCGGCAGATTGCACTCTCGTGAATACTTGCATCAAGCGATGCAAATGCATATATATATATATATATATATAGGAATAGGAATTGATTAGTCAATAGATTCAAATCCAAAATGTTAAGCTGATTGATTTTTGGCACGTGGAATCGCCAATAACATTAGGCCACATGTGGTGTTAACGTGTGACCCACTAGTAGAGTTATGCTAATTGATCAGCATTCAGCCCGACCAAGATATTAAAGAAATGGATGGATGACAAAACAAGAATGTCCTCATCCATTTCTATTATGAACACTCCAAAAATTGATGACAGTCAGGCGAATTATTTTGTGCACTAATACAAATAAATAATATATATGTACGTCGTCAAGTCTGCAGAAGAATAATAAAGCCACATGTAGAGGTCTGCAGGGATTACTTCATAGGCAAGAAAATCTGCGTCAACTTGAGAAGCCGGCTGCATGAGAAACAATTTTGTGCTCTCAAAACTAGATTGTTCCCACAGCAACGTCAAGCTAATAAATTTGTGAAACAAGTGTAAAGAGTCATAATTCCAATAGGACAAGTTAAAAGTGCAATGATATCACATATTGATACTACTGTAGTTGATAAGAAAACAAGTTGATTTGGACATTGTAGCGTATAATAACAAAAATGAATTGAATATATTATTTGAGGACTCCAAGTATATAATTAAATATCAATTTTCCCTGAAATCTCATGCTCCCAATATGCAGAATGCACCCTTCCTTAGCCCCACCAAACTGATCCTTCAGGTCTTATCTACTCAAAACCACTACATCTACTGTTAAAGCTTTATGTGTATGTATATATATGTATGTATCTATTAATATATATATATATACACACACATATACACACACATGTATATGAAGCCTCCTTTCATCCTTCCTATACATAGCCATCTTTCTTTACCAACATCCTACAAGAAATCAGAAAATTAGCCAAATATCCAAGCTGTTAAGTTTTAACAGAAAGCCCTCTTCTATCGATAACTGTGTATATGTAACATATCTACTACTCATCTTTATTTCAATCATTTGATATTTTGCAAAGTCTGAAAGATTTTTCTAGCTTCACATACAGTTTAGAAGTGTGGATGTTAAACCACCATTCTAGGCATCATGTCTGATGTAGAAACAAGGTGTCTAAAAGAATGCTATAATGTTGGTCTTATAATAAAGCATGGCGAATGTTTCAAAAAAATAAAGCATGGCGAATTCTCACTGTACGTATAATGAACATTCCCGTAAATGTATAAAACTTCTTTTGAATGTAATCGAGTATTCTTTTCTTTTTCCAGGAATAGCTAGAAGAATCCTACCAATATATGTCCATGAATCAAATGGATAGTTTTGATTGGAGTAATTCACCTACTGTCACGAATACTTCCTCTTCTTGGAGCAACCAGATCGGAACATGAGATAGTTCATCAATTGGGGCCTGGATTGGACAGTGGTACACATTCTGTTTCAAACTGCAAGAAATTGCTGCACCAGGAAGCTGCAAGACCAGGCCCCGGTACATGTTGGAAACAACCCATTCAAGAAGAAATGACTTACACGAGGAACGGCCTAATGGCCAATGATTTTGACATTGCGGGCCAACAAAAATCTACTGTTAATGGCCTGCGAGAGAAAAAAGCTGGAACCTCTCTGGACTCCTTAGATTGCTTGCTATCTGCAACCAACAACTTCACAGACACATCAGTCGAAGACGATGGGATTTCCATCACTTTCCCAGAAAACGCATGGAATTTGATCAGTAATGTCAGCACAGTTTCATCAGGACCATCTGAGTCCGAAGTCTTCAGTGTGAAACAGAAAGAAAGCAAGCACTGCCATGCCAATGAATTCAAAGAAACATTTCTGCAAACACCTAAAGATCAATATGCCAATCAACTCAGCTCTTCAGGGGCCAAAAGTTATAGCAGAAAGAGAAGCAGGACACAGAATGAGCTCAAAAAAAGCCCCTCAAAATCCAGGAAGAGCAGATCAGCATATAAGCATCCAAATTCAGAAAGCACCGACTTCCAGCAACCTAGACCAGAACCCGACTCAGAGGCTATGGCACAAATGAAAGAGATGATATACCAAGCAGCGGCCTTTAGGCAGGTAACTAACCTAAACTATTTCCGCTAATCAAAAGCTTAAATCGATCGTGTCCTTCATAAGTATTATTACATATATTATATTGTATCCATTGTAATTAAATCTTGATTTTCAACAGGCAAATCTCGACACGGTGGAGGTGGTGGAAAAGCCAAAGAGGAGGAATATTAAAATATCAAGAGACCCAACAACTGTTGCTGCAAGGCAAAGGAGAGAAGAATAAGTGAAAGAATTAGAGTTTTGCAGAGGCTGGTACCTGGGGGCAACAAGATGGACACTGCATCAATGCTTGACGAGGCTGCAAATTATCTCAGATTCCTAAAATCACAGATCAAAGCACTGGAACAATTGGGGCATGGCATGGGATCAGTGAATTTTCTCTCTACAAATCTTGTTTTCTCCCCGTTCATTAACTCATGCCATGCAAACAACTTTTTCTTTCCAGAACTCTAGTCCAATACACTATTCTTGACGTGGCAGCATGTTCCACTACTGTTAGTAAATCTAAAAACTTTCTCTACATATATAAATAAACAAGAGTTACAAAAACCTTAAATAGTCATCTTATTGACTTTTTTAATAGTAGAAAATAAATTGTAGAGAATAAGACCGACGATCCTTTGATCTTATTATAAATTTTCAAAGAAAAATCTTGCATCCTACTATTCGGCATCTATTCATTCTTGACCTTGTTTTTTTCTTTGATCATTAACTTGAGTAAGATGTAGCAATCTTTTTAATAATGTATTCTATTTTGAGAGGGGGAAAAAGATTATTAGTTTGACCAGCCGAAAGTAGGAAATCGTGCGGTCCCCAGGTTGAATCTTGAAATCATGCGTAAGCATCATTACATCATTATTATGCCACAATAATAATATAGTAATTATTATCTATGGTCCTAATAATTGAATATACCATTTCGCTAAGACAATCATTATGCACACAAACATTTTTTTTTTTTTGGCAGATAATAATAATTTCTTCAAAAGTCGTGTTCTTGATAATTAGGTAGAAAGGTTGTTACTTGTTAGGGTAATTCTGGTCCATACTCGCTCACAGAGCTTTTTTTTTTTTTTTTTCCTGATGCGCGCTCACGTAGTTAAGTTTGTAAATCAAAATGTCCATAAAAATAAATACAGTTCAAATAATTTAGTGTTACTGCATATCTAATATCTTAACCTTTTAGAACAAAATAACTCACATTATTATTAGTAACTTAACTAATGTTTTTCCAGTAGAACAAAATTAATTGTTATCCAAAAAGAGGTTGCGTGCTATTTTTAGAAATTTCTGTTACAGAAGAAACTCAAATCATTCTCTCATTGGTTAGTTGGTTTTGTCTGATTCAAGTATGTAAAACCTCAATTTCATGGAGTACCTCATTTTTTTCCATTTATTTTTTTGAAAGTATACATTTTGTTATTACACAAACACATACACGGTTTGCGTTTTCTCGAAAATTCAAAAGATGGACGTCAGTCACCTGTTTTCCAGAATCTATTGGGCCACCAAAATGGATTCAAAAAGCCCAAGTTTTAATAGGGATAGACAGATTGGTAGGCCCAAAATCTCAATTGGCCCGGTCCATTCAGGCATGTCCGTTTCTCTCCCTGGGATTAATCAAGACATTAGGATTTCTTTACATTGGATATATGCATTAAACTTTATTGTGATCTGTGCATTCGTGTATTTCTTGTCCGCTTATCTTTTCTTGGGCATCTCTAGATCACTGTCTTTAGAATTAATCCGGAGACTGGTTTTCTTAGGATAGTTTCTTAGTGAATACTTTTTTAATTAACTGAATTATTTTATTGTGGGCTCAAATAAGATCTCAATACAGTAGATAAAATATGTTAATCTCATCTCAACAAATCTTGATTTTGGTGAATTGGTTATGGTGCATGTTACGATTCCAGTACTTTTGTCCAACATGCATCAATTACAAAGTTTTACTATTGAAAAGAAATCTTTATTTTTTGTGAAACAGATATAGTTGTCAGTTTGTCCTCTCCGTTTCGAAATCAACTGGATCGGAATCCTCATGGATTGAAAAATTAAACAACGAGGAGAAAGAGCATACAATTTAGTGATTGCAGAGCCTCATTTGAACTTAAACAAAGCTACAAAACCAGCCAAATCCATCCAACAACGGGGAGAAGTGACATGTTCTCCATGCCATATAGATGCCAATTTTGCTGATGTGATATTTTATGAGAATTCTGTTAGGCGGGTCTAGCCCATAATGAATACCCAACTTAAATTCAAGTTAAAAATTGGAGGATGAGTGGTGCAATTTTATTAATTGTTAATTAACCAATTCTAATTGTCTTGGGAAACACGAAATATCAAGGCAAATTGGTGGCTATAAATATTGGCTAATTGGCTGCTGCAAGACACGAAAAAAAAGGCAGAAAACACACGAAAAAACAGAGAAGATAATTACTGCATGGAAATTCATGCAAAGAGGGAAAAAACCGAGACGCAAGGGTGGAGAGAATTGGGATGGAATAACATAGTGTTGCCGCTTGGAACGTGGTTTGCATTCAGTTGGGTGTTCGTATTATTCAAGTGGTGGTTTCTCTAAGTTAATTCTTGAAACGGATTAGGTGATATTTCTCTTTATCTCTTGTAGTTGATTATTGGATTTCATCTGTTGTTATTAGATGAGTTACTGTGGTGTTAAGAATAGTATTCTTGACGGTGTTGCGTGATTGTGGTAGTGTGTAGTTACCTCTTGATTTAGGGCAAGAGTCTTGAGAAGATAAACATTGTATTCTCATTATTATTTGGTGATAGTGGGGTTGTTGGTTTGCCCCGTCGATTTTCCCTTCTCATTATAGGGTTTTACGACGTTAAATAATTCTTAGTGTTATTTAAATTTCCGCACATATATTATTGTTTGATATATCGATTGCCTAATTTAATCACACGGGTTTAGGGAAATTGGTTAAATTCCCAACAGTGGTATCAGAGTCAGGTTGAATTATATAGATTAAAATGGATAACCCAGTTGGTAGTACTATGATTAGGCTTACCAATCATAATTGGGTGACATGGAAACCTAAGATGGAGGATATCTTTTATTGTAAGTATTTGCATGATCCTATTGATGGTGATAATTCTAAACCGGAAGATATGGAAGATAGGGATTGACAGAAATTACACAGGAAAACTATTGGGACGATAAGGCAGGTAGGTGGATAATAGTGTTTTTCATCATGTGGCACAGGAGACCGATACAAATAAATTGTGGACTAAATTGGAGTCTATGTTTAAGAAGAAAACTGCAGCCAGAAAGTTATTTCTGATCAGAGATTTGGTCAATATGAAATATAAGGACAGTACGAGCATGACAAAGCACTTGAATAATTTTTAAAATGTTGTGAATCAGTTGGTAACAATGGGAATGACTCTTGAGGATGAATTGAATGCATTACTGCTTTTGAGTTCTTTGTCAGACAGTTGGGAGACTTTCGTTGTGACTATTAGTAATTCTACTTCAGATGGTGTGTTATCTATGGATTCTGTGAAGAATAGTGTAACATCCCGAAAATTTCTACAAATTAAGGTAAGCAACGAAGTTGTTCGTTTTGAAAGAATTACTTGAATATCATTGAAAGATTGCTTGAAGATCAAAATATTGTTATGGAATTGACGCTAAAGAAAGATTTGATTGATAATTGACATAAACTAAAGTGTAATGACTTAATTGACATGAATTGAAGAGTGTGAACTTGATTGAAAGATAATGCAAAGGGAAAGGACTTCTTGGGCAATTTCATGACAAGTGTGCG
>CAVNYN010269533.1:0-18485 GCA_963692815.1 Nyctanthes arbor-tristis
CTTACTACAAGTTCAGATGCTTTTTATCATCTGAAAGACTGCAGGTACCTGTTCATGTAACCAGTAAATGCTTTGAAACTTTTTGAGTCTTGATTATATGGACATTTATGTTTGTAAAAATTTTCCATCTTGTTGGGGCCCAAAAATTGTTTCCGTAGGTTCATTAGGCACAGGATGGCCTTTTGGATTGGTTATTAATTTCCACCCATTGCTAAATAAAGAATGTTGCCTGTTGTAGGATTCGTATTGAAGATGTCCTTGTGAAGTCAAATGTACTAAGTGAAGTTCAAAGATCCATGCTTGATGGTGGCATGCACGTCGAGGATTTGCCTGTTGACCCTGCTTCTCGTTCAGGAACGTTTCCACATCCAGGTCAACCAAGACCCACAACAGATTCCCCAGATAGAATCGGGAATGCGTTTTTTGGTATTGGTGGTCCTGCTGGACTTTGGCATTTCATATATCGCAGCATTTATCTTGACCAATATGTATCATCTGAATTTTCATCGCCAATCAACAGCTTAAGACAAAGAAAGAGGTAATAGAATCAAAGTCAGTTTGCAAGTTCTGAAACAGAAATACATGGTTTTCTACGAGGAAATTTCTTTGCTGGATAATTTTCCACTAGGTTAAATGCTGTCCTGTTTTGCAGATTATTTAGGGCTTACCAGAAACTTTATGCATCCATGCACGATAAAGGAATTGGGCCTCATAAAACCCAGTTTAGAAGGGATGAAAACTATGGTATGCTTGCTCACTTGGTTGGTTTTCTTGCGCTTGGTTTTAGGTCTTACTACCTCATTGTTGAGTGAGAAACTAGTGGACATTTTTTCATAATCACATGAAGGCATGGACAAGTTTTTCATTTCACTTTTATATAGTTCAGACAGCTGGACTGTTATTTGATAACTGAACCGGCTCATTCCTGTTCGGCATATTTAGAGAACAAAACTATGATGCAGAAGATTTGTTCTTTTTAGCTTTTTTAGATCATGAAAGTGATACAATGAGCTGTAAGGTCATCGTTTTCGATGACACACCAAAAAAAAAAAAAAAAAACTTAATACATGGTAAATTCACATAATATGCGTACAATAGGACAGGAGATAGAGGTAGCAAATATTTGCATTTCCCAAAACCGTAGTCCTAAAATTGGACATTTCTTCCAGTTTCCACTTTTATTAATATCATGAATTCATTCCTTACCACATAATAATTTTGTGAGAAATATACTTTATGAATCAAAATCTTCCCCCGTCTTTTGCTGGAGTACATTTCTTTTGAAGTTTGTATCCTAAAATACAGTTAAGACCAATTTCTTTTCCTGTCTACTAATCCTTGATTAGTTGTTTTTGAACTTCAATGTTCCACTTATTTTATGATATTTATGCTGGATTTCTTTATTTATATCCTTGTATACAAACTTTTTTTCTTTTTTCTTTTTTTTTTTTTTTTTTGGTGGTTACAGCTTATAATCTCTCTCCAATTTCTCGTAGCTGATTTCTTTAATTCAATTACTGATTTTGCCCAACACCGTCGTGCGTGCTGTAAAGTTTCTTACTAACCCATTAACATCACAGTTCTACTCTGCTGGGTCACACAAGATTTTGAACTATATGCTGCTTTCGATCCCCTCGCTGACAAGGTATGATTACCAGCGCATTTAGCTATAAACTATCGCTTTCATGTAATTATTTGTTTCTTTAGGAAGAATGTGATATAGATAAATTTGTACCAGCTAGTCTTGGTGGGCACACCTTCTGCTACTTATTTGTGGACTAGTGGCTTCCACTCAGTAATGCTTGTTTCTCTAGCTACATAAGTTAACCAAAACTTTAGATATTGTCATGGAATAACAAAAGCAGATGACTGACTGTCATCTCTGAGTTATCTAGCTTTACTGTTTTGTCTGCAATACACACCTCTTTCAAAAGGTTGATTGTG
Source organism: Nyctanthes arbor-tristis (assembly GCA_963692815.1). NCBI lineage: Eukaryota > Viridiplantae > Streptophyta > Magnoliopsida > Lamiales > Oleaceae > Nyctanthes > Nyctanthes arbor-tristis. Next base: position 1,945 of record CAVNYN010269533.1, read on the forward strand.
TTTCCTGGATTAGGTTGATCGTGTTTTCATAACTTTAGTTTTTGGTTAAGGTGAATAAAGCTGAGAATAGGATGTGACGAGAAAGATCCTCTTGAACCTATATGGAATAATGATAGGGTTTCATTACATAACAACTTGCATAGACACGGAAACTGTGCATGTAGGAATGAAAGTATTGTGCTCAATTATGGTAAATTTTGCACTGCAGGCTTTGGCAATTAAAACGTGCAATCGGGTTTGCCAATGGATAAAAGACGTAGAAAATGAAATTTTCTTGTTGGGAGCAAGTCCTTTTTCATGGTGATTGCCCCAATTACTATGTATAGGGAATGTATTTGAGGTTTCCAGGCATTTATCCTTTACCTTCTACCCTCGACATAAAAAATTTTTTGATAGGCTCTATTTGTACTTACAGTAGTTGTACCTTCTTACTATCCAATGTAAGCCTCCTGTAGCTTTCCAATTTTCATTTCATTTTATTTTATGAGATTGTAACACTGAGGCTCTTAGCATCCCTGGCTTTTGCTTTTATTTACAAATAATATCCAGAGTTCATTTGTATCAATCAATTATAACTTATTTTTGAGGGAATAATAGAGGTCACTTTTGTATCATCGGTTGATTATTACTAGTTTAATGTGTTAAATTCAGTGTCTAAAATTTATGTTTAATGTATCATTCGGTTAATGCTTAAATTTTGGGCTTTTGTTAGTGATGAACTAGAGTCTTGTCAGAGGTTCTAATATTTGATGTGGTGGAATGGAGAGGGGACCTGTGACAATAGGCATGTTATGTGTCAATTTTTTTCCCTGAAAAATGAGTAGGCATATCATAACGGTACCATTTGCTGGTGCTTGAAAATTTTAGTCTTTTCTTACCATAGACGTGGAACTCGTTTGACTACATTGCCGACGTGACAATGGAATTATCCTGTGAGATATGTAATCGCCCTAGTAGCTCTATTTATATGTATATTCTACCATTACGGATCATTTTGTGCTCTTTGGAGAAGTTGATTTCGGTTGAAGTCAACAAAAATTTAAGGGCACGTTCTCTTCGTATGTGGTTTTCAATTTTAAGTTTTGAATGAAAAATGTTTAATTTAGCATGAAGATTGATATGTTTCTATTATTTTCAGAATTCTTCGATTTTTTTACATATTCAAATTCATAAAATATCATTTTGAGGTTTCTTCACACAAAATTTCCTAATTTTCAAAATTATCAAAGTAAATATAATTATTTTGAAAACTAAAAAATAAGCCTAAAAATAAGAGTTCCAATAATAAAAAAAAAATACATTAAACATTGCTATTGAGGTTGGCCTCGTTTTGTAGGTCGGTCATTTGTTCAATCTGAGATTCATTGGCAGTTTATCCCATACTATTACATTAAAAACAAAAGGAACCAGGCATGCATATATGAACGGTAGTTATGGATTGAAACATTACCAAAAAGATGAATTGACTAGAAAACAGTTTCGAAAATTCTAATTGGATAAAAGAAGATTCAAAAAATGTGACAAAATTGACATGTGTCATAAGTGATTAGTGTTGATGGAAAAGTGATGTGATGTGTTGAAAAATAAGATTATGTCATGTATCAATTTTATTAGAATTTTTATATGTGTTTTTTTTTTCAAATAGCACAACTAAGAGAGTTCCCCTTGGTCGAATCTGAATTATTAAGAGTATAGCACCACGTTCCCTCAAAACCCGAAAAGGGGAGGCGGATGAGACCAGTTTTGGTAGAACAGCAGCCTTAACTACCAACAAACTGCGATGGCATCTTTATCCATTTCTGGGTTGCAGCTTTTATGGTGCAATGCAATTTGGAAATGGCTGTTTAATCATTACGTCAAAAAGAGCATACTCTCACCATTAATTAATATTAAGTGTGCTAATCAAGCAAAGCTAGAGAGAGAGAGAGGGTGAGTTTTGCCAATTAGAGGGGCCGGGTAGAAAATATCTGATGACAAGTGAGGACATTCTCGTCCAGAAAAGTTTCAGTAAAAGAACGGTTCGTATGTTTTACATGGTCTATTAGTCCTGATCTAACACTATATATCTGTACCGTATATTATTAAGTAATTTGATTTGGTATAACTATTGTACACTGTGGTAGATGACACAGTGGGATGGTGAGAGGACATGTGACAATATATGGGGTATAATACTGATACTCTAATATATATTGTGTTACTGGTACCGTAAAGGTACTAGCCGATGTTATTTGAAAATTTTCAAGCCAGTTACCTGCAATCAGATTACATGAGTATTTGTATTATCCATTGCTATTGGTTCACAACCAAACATTGTCAGATTTATGTAGATTTAAAAAAAAAAAAATCATTTGAAAAACACAATTACCCTTTTTTAAGAAAAGTTAAAAGGAGGAGAAATGCCCAAGTGGTACTTAAATAGTTGTAGAAAAACTCTATAATTAAAAAAACATTAAAAAATAAATAATCAAAAAATCAAAAATTAGAAAAATAGAAAATTGTAAATTTGAAGGCTTAGACGACCTCGGATTGCCGAAAACTGATAGGCCTAAATGATGAGCCTCGATCGCCTCATTGTTCCCCTACCAAAAAGGTATTATAAGCTAAATTCTACATTGAAAGCCAAAAAATCCAAATTTCAACTGATCTTCGATCTAATTCTCCCTCAATGAATTCTGTTATATGTTCTGCATTAGCTTGTTACATAATAATATAGATTATTTAATAACATAGACTATTAGATAAAAAAAGAATCTATTGTTACACAAATAACATAGTTTGTTACAAAAAATAATATAACTTATTACGCAGATAATATAACTTATTACACACGTAATAAACCTTTGAACGTAAAAATATTATTTATCATATAGCAACTTAATCAAAAAAAGTTACAGGAAAAAAAGAGTACGAAAATAAATAAAAAAGCAAAAACAAAAATGAAATAAAAAGAAATAAAAGATTTTGAAAATATCGCCGGAAAAAGGAAAAAATTTAAAAAGAATAAGAGAGAAACGAAAAAGAGCAAAAAGAGGAAAAAAAAAATGGTTAGAATCCGACCGCCGGAGGCTGGCCTGATTCCGGCCCGCATGGGTGGTAATTTCTCCAATTTTGCTCAGTGTGTGCACGAATAGACCCTCCGGAGGATCCACTGACTCATGCGTGTCTTGTTATTCCACGTGTAAATTTGACAGAGAGGCAGTGGGCTCAAGTCTCCACTTCAACAACACTAACCCATCAAGGGCAAAGTCCACGTATCAGCAACGAGCAATCTATTAATTTACGCAAGCAAATATTTGATGGGCTCCAGCGCAGACGGGCTGCGTCCAGAGTGTGGGTCCATGCTCATGTTGGGCCCCACATAGGATTAACTTAGCACTAGGATTTATTCCTTCCCTATGACAAAAGCAATGGCGCAAGGCAAAAAAGGAGACAAGATGGGAACCCTCCACCCATTACCAACATATCAAGAAAAAGTAAAGAAAACCAACCAAGCGATGTGGGGTGGGGTGGGTGCGTGGGGAGAAAGTCCCATTAACAACATAGCAAGAAAAGTGAAAGAAAACAAAAGAGAAAACCAAGAATCGGGTGGGGTGGGTGGGGTGGGGCGGGGGGCGACAAAGTGGAAGAATGTTAATCCAATCACCTAAAGTTTAAGAGAAAAAGAAAGTGAAAATATGTACCCAATTTGACTTTGTTATTGCTCATCATACACCATTGATTGTACTAAATATATTCAACCTATGTTGTTGTCTCTTTTATTCTAGTCAAATTTTGTTTGTTGGGCATGTTGTCATGTGCTCGGTGACCATCTTGAAAGAATAAGTTCATCTCACTGATTGATTTATTTTTAACTACTATAAGTGAGTCTGATTTTTAATAATTTTAAGTTTGTTACTTGAATTGATATTTTTCTTTTATATTCAATTTCTAACTGCATAACTTCAAAATTAACAAAAGATGTAGGTTTGTTCGTGTTTGATCTAAAATGCGAGATGCCTAAATTTGTATACCAAGGGATACATAGACAATGATTGGAACATTTTATATATTGACTCATGGATCCCGCAATGGGTAGTAGTCAATACTCAATAGTGAAGAAATCAACTACTATTATAATTCTGGTGTGGTGTTGTGGTATTGGCATGTTTTGGGGAGACAAAACAAAATCTTTTATTTTTTTGACATTGCAGTTGAAATCAAGCTTCTTGACAAGGAATCCAAACAAAATGGACTGTTTTCTCCATGATGGCATATAACTTTCCATTTAATAATCTAGATATTGAATATGCATGTGAATCTTTTATTTCCTAACAAGAAACATAAAATGTTGGGTTTGGTGAAATACAATGTACAGGCTAAAAGACATGGTTTATCGTTCTTACATGTATGGTTGAATTCGATTTGAATTTCATGTTAATAAATTTATCGGTGTTGGGACTTCAAGCTAATTGATCTAAGATGAGGCAACAGAAGCCTCTGCACCTATGTATAAAATAGATTAACTGCCGTGCTCGATTGAAAAACAACTTAGATACAATTTGTCACCCCTTGATGACTTAAAAAAGTATCAAAATGCCATCACAAACCTAACAAACAACAACACACATCAGTTAAATTTAACTTTGTTCTCCCTCTAGTAAACTTAAATGTGGGGAAACATAATTCATATAGGTTTATCATATAATAGCTACTATACATTGTGCATTTTTAGAGGCGGTGCCCGATTTTTGATAGAGTAATGCTATTTAGCACCACTGGTACTTGACACCATATCAAGGTGTCATTAAATAATAAGTTGAATTAAGTATGTCCTTTATTCATTTATTTAATTTCACTTATCATTTCATGCCACATTGGTTGCCACCTAAATTGGTGCCAAGCACTACTGGTGCTATATAGCATTATTCTTTTATTTATATAGATATATATATATATATATAAGGTTCTAAAGAGGGTAAGGCGTGGGAAAGTGTCGAGGTTGAGTATTGAGTCTAGGCGAGCCTAGACGCACCAATGCGTGATGGAGAGTAAGACGTGGTAAAGCGTGAAGCTGAAGCTTCGAGTATAAGCACCGCCTAGGTAAGTTTTTTAGAACACTGTGTATATAATGGTTCTTCAATTAAGTACATCAAACTTGTTACTATAGATTTTAACAAGTATTTTAAAATAGCAACATTACTTTATAACGTATGCATAAGATTTTTAATTTTCGAGTGGCTTCTAAATAAATTTTTTTTTTTTTAAATAACAAAAGCGACGTCATGCCAATATCTTCGACCCTTCCCCGGGGTCCGGGCTCACAGTGATAAAAAAAAATTCCCACCGAGTGGTTAGTGGGTATAATTTCGAGATTAGTGCAATTAATTAAGAATTAGTCTAAAAAATGCACAATGATTGAATCCCAAAGGCCTATTTTAACTCGACCCTCATAAAGTGTTTTGAGATAAACAACGTCTTTACTTATTAAAATACATAATCTGATGAAATAAATAAACATTCTAAAAAGATTTTCTTCGAAGTAGTAATAGTTTATTAATTCAACTTGTTGGGTTGTGTTCGGAGCTTTAATGTACTTAAAGTAGGGCGTGATGGTATTTTCAAACTAAACCATTTGAGACAGTTTTGAAAAAAGAAAAAGAAAATTGAGACCAAATGAAATTATTCTCATCTTCTATAAAACAATCCATGTTTCATGATCATGATAAAATCCAACTTAAACCGCGCCAATCATGCTCCAATAAGATCATGTCATGAACCTGTATAATCATCTTCTACCTCTTCCTTGGACGAAGGAGGTCCATTGTTTTGGTCAACATGGACCACTTGAAAAGTGATTTGTCTATTTTATTTAAAAAATATTGACGTTAATGTGTGTGTGTATATATATATATATATAGACATTATTCAAATAAATTCTTCTCCTAAGCCAGTTAACAAGAACTCCATCTAGCTGACATAACATAAAAGCAAAAATTAGAAATCGTTCACGTATATTGGTGTGGTACAAAAAAGTTACTTAAAAGTGACTTTACTATTGTTAAACCCCCAACCAAACAAGCTCCTATAATTATCTGTGAAGCACGTGAGTACCCTTTTCACGCATGCCAAAAGTTGTCAAAAATGCACTGTCATATTTTTAAAAAAAATTAAATTCTTTTTTTATTTGGAGAAAAAAAAAATACTGGGACTAATTTGCAATTACAAAAACAACAGTGTAGCGGACCAGAACTAATGTGCGCCGCTGGTCCACGCTAAGAGAATGTAAAAGGGAAGGGAGGATTGATTGATATATATAATATAGTAATATAAATATATAATAAGGTCCACTATCATGCGCATATGGCTTTTTGTATGATGTTGGTCCGGAATTAAGGAACCCCCTCTAGACTTATATATATTTATTGGTCCCTTCTTACATTGTACATTCCTCCTTTTCTTTTTCAATGGGGTCAACAAACTTTTCTATACATTATTCAAACCCTTGCTTCAAATGGGGAGCTTCTAGAGTCTAGACATATTTCTATGTTTTTTCTCTATCTAGCCCATTTTTTAAGTTTTGGTTTTAGTATTGATCGACGGCCTGTAGTTTCTAGTTTTACTGTGATTCAAAGATGTAATGTTACATTGTTGATCTTTATTGTTTTTTAAAAGTTTGATCGGACTTTTTATTGGTCTAATAAAAGTTGTGTTGTTTGTCAAGTATTTAGTGAGAAAAATGTTAAAATCAGCTCCTATTGAGAACAAGATTTGTGCAAAGATATTTCTATTTTAGAGTGACTCAAGTTTACGAGTATAAGAAGAAATATCATAACACGTTACATTAATGGTGGGTAATGGAGGAAGGAGGATGAAAACGATTTTTCAAAATGTTGTTTGGTAAACTTTTTGAAAATTCTTCATGGCGTCTTGACAAAGATACAGAAAATGAGAATCACAATTGATTGGTACATATGTTCTATCTTGCCAGGATAGAGATTCAATACTCTAATCTAAAAATCATCGAATGAGTATCATGCTCTTGTGATTCAAACCCGTCACACAAGTTTGGTATCCCTTATTAGATCGGTCTTTAATTTATATATTTTCAAGCGAATGCAGGGTACCTTTTATAATATTCAACTACCACCATTGGGTAATTCGATCCTTGAGGTGTTAATCAATAGAAATAGCATTAAGTATCACGTTAATTGTATTATTTTTCCAATATTTCATGCCCCGACTTTTTGAATTCTTGATCTCGGAAAAAGAAAAAGAAAAGAAATTCTATCTCTGACATTTCAATTTTATTGACTTCAAACTTATTTCAAGATCGTGGGGTTTTTTTGCATGTCACGAGTATGTACCTGTGACGGGCAGCAAACAAAAAATCCTTTATTAAAATGAAAACTATTCAAAAAATTGTGGAAATGTATATATGACTCTTAAGTCTCTAACATTTCAATTTATTGCTTTCAAGCTTTCTTTGGAATTGAAAAAACCGTTCAAAAAGCCACTAAGTTATAGCAAGTGGAATGTAATATCTAAATATTAATTTTGTAAAAGTAAAATGCTAATTGCGTAACACGAATGCTTCTCAAATTTCTGCCTAAAAGAGAGCATATTCAATCGTCCTTATTTAGAGCAAGGCTGGAAAAATACTCCCCTAACATAAATGAGACAACTGCGTACTTCCATAGATATCCTATAAGAAGAAGGAAAAAAAAAATGAAGCAGTTCAAAATTAGGGTTTTTTTTTTTTTTTTTGTGGGGTGGGGGGGGATAAATTGGAAAAAAAAATCAAAATTATCAAAAATTTTGAAACTCTGGTATCGCTGTCAACGTCTCTCGTTATTGTCCTTGTGTAAACATTTAAGCTAGTAGTTAAATATCAATGATTAATAAAAATAAGAAAAGAGTACACTTTTAATTTCACCAAATAAGCAAAAGAATTTTAGTGAAAACACCATGTGTTTGAAAGAAGACTAATCACAAATTTTCGAATGCATTATTAAATATATGACTAAGACTTGGCAATGATAAAGGAAAAGTAGTGAATAAAAGCTGTGGGCACATAAAACCAACCAATTTTAACCATTTAAGCAAAATTCTCTGCACATAATATCAACTGCATATTAGTTTGATCAGTCATTTCATAGAGATCATATGGCTGAGATTTTAAATGCACAACTTTCACCAACTTGTTCCAACAATCGCTCTTACTATACACGTTGCCTAAGGAATGTTTGTTAAGTACTAGTTATTAGTCAACGAAGTTCATGCAGATTTGCATTGCACGAGAGCTTTACTTACAATAGTGCTTAGTATGGTGTAAATAATTATTATTGTAGTAAATTTAGTCGGTCAATAGTCTTGTCACGCTATGAACCATGATCACCAGCAAACCCAATATTGTAAGTGATCTCAAAGGCGACCTATTAGGTGTAGTAAGAAGTTTAATCTATTGTGAACTCATCTTATATATAAATATTTCTAACTAATATGTGATTCTTTTGCACTTTTCAACGTTCCCTTCTAAATGAAATATTCTATTAACTCGATCCTCTTCAACTCATAGTTTATTAATCCCCTCTTCCTCTATCAACATTCAATTTTCTCCACTATGTCGTGGTCATCGCCATAACGAGCCACATTGGAGAGAAATTTCAGGAGCCAATATCACTAATAGTAATGGTATGAGTAAACAATTTCAAGTACTTTCAGAGGTGTCTCTCAAGTCTCATCTCATGTGGTGCATTAATACACGTCACATGAATTTGAAAAAACCACGTGTGTGTGCATTCATGCACCCACATAGAACAGAGGGCATAACCAAATTGATGGTAAGAGAATTTCTTATTTCAAAAAATTAATTTGTTACGTGGAATAGCACAATCTGTAGTTAATTCATATTTTACTATATTTAACCTCTATGAAGGGAAACAGTAAAAGAGCAGTCTTTTTCCCATTTCATGTAAAAACCAAGTGTATGTTACAAAGTGCATGAATGTAACATACACTTGGTAACATCCCATCAGTAAGTACATATTTTCAAGTGTCTATATATATATATATACACACACACATATATTATATATATAAAGCTAAATCCAAAGAAGCTAAAAATAAACATTTATTTTCCAACATTGTTCAGTTGAAACGCAGAAAAAATAAATAAATTAATTAATTTAAAAAAATAAAAAATAAAGAATAGACTACTGACACAACAATATTCCGACAATACAAGTTCATAATTTGGAGAATCAAATTTAAGGATTCAAATATGTGAGCATTAATCCTGAGTTCGAATGAAATAAATAATGATAACAATAATGCTTTGTTATCTTTTCACCCTAATTGAGGACTTGGAATCATTGACAACAACCCCTTGGGTGGAATTTGTGGGAAGAGTTTTGTGGGTTCTAAAAGAGATGATTTTCTACTTTAGTCGAGAGATACTAAGACATATATTTAAATGAGAGGAACACGTTTTAAGTGAGACGATGTGTGTTGAAATTTTATAAGAGCATCTGAGAAGCATCCCAATTGAGTCGGAGAAGTCGTTTTAGATACAACCTTGATGAGATTAGGTAGAGAAATTTCGAAATTAAAGTAGATATAAGGTCACACTAGGTCAAGTCCATAAGATGTCTATGTTTCTAAGCCATAAGACATTTTCGAATAATAAATTACAAGACAATTATGGTTCTAAAATTTTCGAGTCAAAATACACAAATTAGACCGAGCTGAGTGTAAGTTCCACCAACAAAAAAAAAAAAAAAAAAAGCATAGCATATTGATAAATAAATAGACCTGAATATTATCAAACATTATAGCAACTCATAAATGCAGAGTAACTTCAAGTTACCTGATTTAATTTAAGCATATCCTCAACTGTTCTCATGCAGAGTACATTAATGCCAATGATCAAATTCAAGTCAGGTAGGCCAATTCTTTGACCTTTGAGTTTTTCCATCATCCCTCACATTGTTCATATTGGGTACCGTTGGCGGAAATATGAAAAAATGTCAAAATCAACATTGATTTTAGTTGTGCATAAATACATTAATATGTGATGAAAGGACAATGTGTAGAGTCTAAATATTTCAAGTATAAACACCACTTAAATGAACTTTTTAGAACATATAGCATAAACAAAGAACGAATGCAACAATCACCTTTCTCGAGGCCTCACAATCCCCTCAGTTTACACGAGTTGTGCTATTTGAACAAAAACTTATGCAAAATGTTACATAAAAAGAACATTTTTGATTGGATTTTTTTAATAGATCATATATCACTTTTAAATAACAAAAAATGATATTTGTCAAAAACCCTTGAACAGATATGTCATAAGACACATTTTTTCCCACCATTCCAATGTGACTCAGAGAAACTAGACACGTGTATCTCGTTTGAGGTTCTTGAACTGATGGGTTCGAAGATGTTAAGGTGACCTAGCCACAGCACCCCCACTCGCCCCCAACCCTCCAAAGCAAGAAAGAAACCTCAGGGGGGCGGTAGGGAGGGGCAGGGTCATAGGCCAAGATCAATGGCAGAAGATTTTGTGTGTGTTGATTTGACCAAAGCATTTAAGGGAAAAACAATCAGTGTGTGGGTCTAACATGTCAATTCAAGCATTTAAATAGGATTTCAGCTAGTAAATGCGCCGAATCAATCTTTTCTGTTTTTCTCAAGAGGAATTGCAAGAAAATTCACCAGTAATCTACAGTACTCCATTAAAGGGCGAAAAGGAAAGAACAAAAAACTCCAAAAGAATTAATCCAGTACAGTAAACAGGCTAACAGGCGCAGCTGCTGCAGAATAATTAAAAATAAAAAATAATTTGCCGCATAAAATAATCCCTGCCATTTTCGATTTTCGAGCAGCCACCCAAAAACCTCTCTCTGCCCTACCTCTCTCATCTCTGCCCTACCTCATCCCACAAATTCTTTCTTTGAACCCTCTCCCATTTATTTCTGGCTTTTTTTTTTTTAATTTTGACGTGTCTACAGTTTCGTATTATCTTTCCCTTTCCACTCCTCGATCTTCAAAGGGCTATCTTTTTTTTTTTTTTCTTTTCCCTTGAAAGAGCTGGCTTCTCTTCTTCTTCAGAGATATAGATAGAAAAGACTAGAGATAGCGTTCAACTTGGTATTCTGTTCATTTCTTCGAGTTCCCATTTAAATGTTTGGTGTTTGTCTGATCTGCAGTTAACGAACCTTTCTTGATTGTGTGACATTCTTCGGGTATTTTAGGTGAAAAAGATATATTCTGAAGTTTTGGAAGTATTGAAGGAAGGAAAAGTTATAAGTCTCTGAAAATGAAAGAGCCGAATGATTTCACAGTAATCTATGCAGAAAAGGAATGAATTTGGTTGCTTTCTAGTGGATTTAAGAGAAGATCAGGGGTTTTGCGTGACCAAAAGGAACGGGATTTCACCTTCAATCTTGTAAAGGTTAATAACTATATAAAATTAAAAAAATAAAAAGAGAGGTTACAGATTTTCTTGCTAGAGCCAGAGGTTTGTGAATTTACAGCTTCATTTAAGGGAGGTTTCCTTGTGTGGGAGAAAAGAAGAAAAAGAAAAAAGAAAAGAAAAGAGAAAAAGATATGTTTTTGTCAGTATGTATATGAGTTGCATATACAAGGCTGCTTAGCTTTAGTTGAGCTATTTTGGCTGTTAGCTTTTTGTGTAAGGTAAGTGGAATAAGTGTGCTTCTCAGCCATCTAAAGGCCCAAGAATCTTCTGGCTTAATCAAGATCGTCCATTTTTTTTTTTCTGAGATCACTAGGTAGCATAAGAAAACGATTAGTATTTAGGGAATTCAAGAAAATTTTGGGCTCTGTTCAAAGAGTTTTTGTATCAGGTCTCTCTGGAAACATAAAAAGCTGCGCAGGCTATTGAAGATTTGCATACTTCTGTTTGGGTTTTGTTCTGGGGGAATTTTCAGAAATTGAGGTTTGGGGGAAATGGCTATGGTGGCACAGCAACACAGGGAGAGTAGCAGTGGGAGCATAAACAAGCATCTTGATTCAGGCAAATATGTTCGATACACGGCGGAGCAGGTGGAGGCTTTGGAAAGGGTCTATTCCGAGTGCCCCAAACCAAGTTCTTTGCGCCGGCAGCAACTGATCCGGGAATGCCCAATTCTTTCCAACATTGAGCCTAAGCAGATCAAAGTGTGGTTCCAAAACCGCAGGTATGAGTTTTGATTCTTGGGTCACAATTTGATTGCTTTTAATCCAGACTCCTTCAATGTTTTATTTTCTTATATGGAATTTGGTATACATTTAGCTTGTAAACATTCTTTTATTGATTTTTAGATGTCAGTTTGTTGGATGCCCTGTGTGTTTCAAAATACAAGTCATTTGAAGTGTATTTGATTGTGTTTGTGATGCTATTCCAAATTTATTGTTGTTCTGATGGTGGCTTGGTTGGAAACTTATTGTTTGTAAATTTAGGTGTCGAGAGAAGCAGAGGAAAGAATCTGGCAGACTTCAAAGTGTGAATAAAAAATTGAGTGCCATGAACAAGCTGCTGATGGAGGAAAATGATCGCCTTCAGAAGCAGGTCTCGCAGCTGGTATGCGAGAACGGGTACATGCGCCACCAATTGCACAGTGTATGTGGTTTTCTTGTCTTAAGTAGTTGTTTTAGCTCTTTCTCTGTGTTTTGGACCTGCCCTTTTTGTTATTTTTTATTGATGATCTCAAAATGAGTGTTCCTGCAACTCTTACAAGGATTATGTAAGGGCTGGCACAGCTTGAATTTGTTATCATGTTAGACTGCTGGATTATGGCATTTATGGATTGCAAGTTTCATGCCTTGTTTTTATTATTAATTAATGCTAGCATTTCGTTGTCGTTACTCGAGTTTGAGCCATCAAATTCTGCTCTGTGCTTGCTTACTTTAATTGGTTTAAAATTTCATTTTTCAGGAATTCTTTGGTTTTTAGCTAGTGATTCTTTTCTCTCTCTACGTTCAGCTGCTAAACTCTTATTCTTTTGTGGAAATCTCTGCAGGCATCAGCAGCAACTACTGATGCAAGTTGCGAGTCTGCAGCGACCACCCCTCAGCATGCTCTCAAAGATGCTAACAACCCTGCCGGGTACTTATCAAATGAACCCGTCGCTATTAATTAGATAACTTAAAATTTTTGTTCTTTTTCTGGATACAACTATGGGGAAATTACTAGGTCCTTGTTGACAATTCTTTAACGTGAATCATTTCTTTCTATAGGCTCCTCTCGATTGCTGAGGAAACTCTGGCAGAGTTCATATCGAAGGCCACAGGTACTGCTGTCGATTGGGTCCAGATGCCTGGGATGAAGGTTTGTGTCTTTTGTGTTAATAGAATACTCTTCGTGTTTGTGTTTAATTATATATGGTCTATGTGACTGCAAATTGAATGCTAAATGTATGCAATTTTTTTAATTCTGTTGTCAGCCTGGTCCGGAGTCGGTTGGGATCTTTGCCATTTCACAGAGTTCTGGTGGAGTGGCAGCTCGAGCCTGTAGTCTTGTTAGTTTAGAACCTACAAAGGTAAGCCATCAGAATCTTTTCTCTTTTCTTTAGGTTTTTTTGTTTCAATTTTTTTTCCATGCGGTGCCTGTTCTTAACTTGTGGCATACAGTAATGGGCTCCTTGGAAACTCAAGTCACACACATTGTTCTTTACAGATTGCAGAGATCCTTAAAGATCGTCCATCTTGGTTCCGGGACTGTCGGAGCCTTGAAGTTTTTACCATGTTCCCTGCCGGGAATGGAGGAACAATTGAACTCTTGTATACACAGGTGAGATGTTGGAATATTATACTTTTATATAGTTCTGAATTCAGGTTTCTGTGGGGGAGAAATGAATTGTTAAATACTTTGCAGACATATGCACCGACAACGCTGGCTCCTGCTCGTGACTTTTGGACTCTGAGATACACAACCACCTTAGAAAATGGCAGTCTAGTGGTATGCATATCTCTGAATCACTTCATCTGTGTGTGTGTACCCTCACAATTATCGTGACATTGTTGTAAGGCTCGTGCCTCACTTAACGAAGGCATAAGCCTTAAAAAGATGCCCTAGAATCACTGCCCTAAAGCCTTTTTGACTCCCTCGTTCTGAGGTGGGTTTGATTGGGTTTTTTATAAGTATACTTTGTCTTTGTTTATGTCGTGCATCCGAATCAGTGGCACTGTCAATTTTCCTTTCTCACTCTCAAGCTCTAGAAAGCTTTCGATCATTGATACAACCTTCATTTCTAGCTAGATAAATGAGAGGGTGCATGGTTTTTATTTTTGTGAGAATTGATTTTGTGCAAAAATGACTTTCGGGAGAATGCTTGGTTGAAAAGTAAGGAAAAGTTATGAATCTACCCGTGGTTAGAAATTAGTTCGAGGGAGAATTGATTTTGAAATTCAAAACCAAACAAAGCCTGAATAAACAGTGTGATTTGCAAACACTGATTGCCTTGATCTAACTTAAACTATGGCTACATCTTTTATGATTCTTGTTTGAAATATATGGACAATGAGCAATAACAACGTTTTGTTTGACGGTTTCCTGAATCACCTGTTTCATGTTTATTCCATAAAGGTCTGCGAAAGATCCCTTTCTGGTACTGGGGCTGGCCCAAGTGCATCAGCAGCTTCACAGTTTTTACGAGCCGAAATGCTTCCATCTGGATATTTGATCCGGCCATGTGAGGGTGGGGGATCAATTATTCATATTGTTGATCACCTGAATCTCAAGGTTAGGTGCACATATCGTGTTATATATGTTAAAGTTTCTTTGATGGGCAGAATTTGATTAGTAAAACCACTTCAATTTTCAGGCCTGGAGTGTGCCAGAGGTGCTTCGGCCTCTTTATGAATCACCAAACATTGTGGCACAGAAAATGACTATTGCAGTGAGTATTCTATTCTATATTTTGTGGGCATTCCAAAGGTCATGAAAAGGTTTTGTTTAGTGTAGACTAGATGTTTAGCTGATTTTGCATTTTGTAATGTGGTCTTGCCTCATGTTTTATTTCTCCAAACCAACAGCACCGAGGAAAATCTACACCTTGACCTTTTCATTTCTTTTCCTATGACACAACAATGGATAGTGATTGTTCTTTTTGGATTTTGCAACCAAAGGCACTGCGGTATATCAGGCAGATTGCTCAGGAAACAAGTGGTGAGATAGCATATGGTCTTGGTCGTCAACCGGCTGTTTTGCGCACCTTCAGCCAGAGATTAAGCAGGTAGGTTCCTGTGTAATCCAGGTCTTCATCTGGAGTTACGTAAAATATGTACTGCATTGTATGTCGGCATTTTTAGTGGAATCTTGCTTGGGTTTCTGTTAACATGATATTGCTCCGATGCAGAGGCTTTAATGATGCTATTAACAGCTTCAATGATGACGGCTGGTCATTATTGAACTCCGATGGGGCTGAAGATGTAGTTGTTGCCACAAACTCCTCCAGAAACCTAAGCACTGGTTCAAATAACCTCTCCTTTATTGGAGGTATTCTTTGTGCCAAAGCGTCAATGCTACTTCAGGTGATTATTTGCATATCTTTTCATATTTGATGTCACTTTCATACTTCTTAACATGTTTTTATTTGTCTATTAAGTTTTGTGATTTATCAATTGTTGCCTGTCCAGTATATAAATTGAGTATTTTACCCTCCAGTTACCGAGTAAAGTTTGGCTTTCAAAATGAGTTAAAATATCAGTGCTGATCTCTAGAAAGGGCCACATGTCAATTATTTTGTGAACAGCTTGAGCTTATTACTTTATCAACTAATCTTCATTCAATATGTGACAGTAGCTGACTTCTGGGAACTGAGAAATTAGGAAAGCTATGTTACAGTTAATTATTACTTTGGCTATTTTTTTAATAATAACTATTTAGATAGACTAAAATATCATCAATCTGGAATGGAATGATCAACCAAAATCTGATGTTAGTTCCTGCTAATGTAAGTCTTTCACTGACAGAATGTCCCTCCGGCAGTACTGGTGAGGTTTCTAAGAGAACACCGTTCTGAATGGGCTGACTTCAATGTTGATGCCTTTTCTGCTGCTTCTTTGAAAGCTAGCTCGTATGCATATCCGGGAATGAGGCCTACAAGGTTTACTGGAAGCCAAATCATCATGCCTCTGGGTCACACAATTGAACACGAAGAGGTTTGTACTGTTATTAATTAGGGTTAATTTCACAATTCGTCCCCAACCTTTCAGTTTAGTCTCGATTTCATCTCCAACCTTTGTTTTGTCACCCCACAGCCCTCGTCCCTTTTTACTCTATTCCACCAAAATTTTAACGAAAGGATGATTATACCCCCCTTAAAACCTTTTAAATTTTTTTAAAAAAAGTTTGAAAATAATAAAAAACTTAAAAACCACCCCACCCCACCCACGTCCCCCTCCCCCCTTCGGCCAGAAGTCCGGCCAGCCGCTGGAGTCTGCCATTTCCGGCAGCGAAATGGGGGGGGGGATTCTCCCCCCCATTTTGGCACAAACGCCGCCGGAAATGGCAGCAAAATTGCTGCCATTTCCGGCAGATCGGAAGAGCACACGTC